>APFE030353571.1:30990-67563 GCA_000404065.3 Pinus taeda
GACATGAAAGATCTTGGTGCTGCAAACTATATTTTGGGCATGGAAATTAAAAGAGATCGGGCAAAGAGGAAGCTCTGGTTAAACCAGAGGAAGTATGTCGAGACAATACTTCAGAGGTTTAATATGCAGGATAGTAAACCGGTGAAGGTTCCTATTCCTGTAGGTGTGAGGTTATCTGTTGAACAGTGTCCCAAGACACAGAAGAGGAAGAGAACATGTCCCGTGTTCCATATGCAAGTGCAGTCGGTAGCTTGATGTATGCCATGGTCTGTACTAGACCAGACATTGCACATGCAGTGGGAGTAATGAGCAGGTTTATGTCAAAACCAGGGAAGGAGCACTGGACAGCAGTGAAGCGGGTTTTCAGGTATTTGCGTGGCACTAGTGATTATGGTTTGTGCTACCAAGGAAGACCAGGATTGGACAGAGTGTTATATCCATGGCTTTGTTGATGTAGACTGGGCTGAGATCTGGATCAGAAAAGATCTACGAGTGGGTATGTGTTTAACCTATTTGGAGGTGCAGTCAGTTGGATGAGTAAGAAACAATCTGTAGTGGCACTATCAACTACAGAGGCAGAATACATGGCAGCCACTCATGCAAGCAAGGAAGCAGTTTGGTTGTAAAGATTGTGTTCAAGTATGGGGTTAGTACAGGGAGCTATAAGGATAGAATGTGACAGCCAAAGTGCAATTTTCTTGGAAAAGAACCCTACATATCATTCAAAGAAAAAGCACATTAATGTTCAGTATCACTTTGTGAGGGATATGATAGAAGACAAAAAGGTGTTGTTGGTAAAGGTGGACACTTTGAAGAATACTGCAGATGCATTGACAAAATATGTGAGCTCTGAGAAGTTCTCTTTGTGTAGAGAAACAATGGGCATTACAGGGATGGATAAATGACTAAGCTCTCTTGTGGCCCCCTGTGGAAAGAAAACAACAAGTGGGAGAATGTTGGGTTGTGTTATATTCTTTCCATGACTAACCCACATAGTTAGCCAGGGGGTTAGAGGGGGGAAGAGCCCCCCCCCTTCGTTGTGTCAATTGCGTAGCGAGGGGGTCACAGGGGATTTGAGGGGTGCAGGTAGCCCCCCTCTATGGGATCTGGGTCATGGCCTCGAAAAAATTTGTTTTTGGAGACTATATTAGGTTGGGTGGACCTATCTATGGTTTTGTGCATGGTTTTTGCACATGGTTTTGGACGCGATGGTTTTCGGTCCATAGTTTTGGATGCGATGGTTTTCGATCCATCATATTGGATGCTTCAGCATGTATAAATATGTATTGTAACATTGAAAAGAATATAATGAAAAAATAAAGTTGGTAGTCCTGGTTT
Organism: Pinus taeda; assembly: GCA_000404065.3. Classification (NCBI taxonomy): domain Eukaryota; kingdom Viridiplantae; phylum Streptophyta; class Pinopsida; order Pinales; family Pinaceae; genus Pinus; species Pinus taeda. The sequence continues at coordinate 32,329 of APFE030353571.1, forward strand.
TGGGATCTAGGGGAAAATCTATGTGTATATGTGTTTTATGTGTTATGCTCTCGCATTGTTTATTTTTTGTGTTTTAGAATTCATATGCAGGTAATTTCTATATGGGGTTAAAACCTACAATTCAATGAATGTTGCTGCAACAAAAAGAAACAAGGTATTGAAACACAAGAACCAATACTAATTAAGATTTGTTTTTCACACAAGAACCAACCAAACATGCTGCAATTCAATGTATGACAAGGAATACTTTGCAAAACGAAATAAAATTGTCAAATACTATCAAATGCAAAGTTTAAGGACATATGATATAAGCCAAGCTCATTCAAAAGCAAATCATGATTAAGCAATGCAGTAGATTGCATGAGGACATGCAATAACATCAATTGGGGGGGAATGTAGAGTCTCCAAAATGTATTCAAAATGTCATCCACTTTTACCTTTATCACTACCATTTCACTCACATGTCACAACTCCATGACCATATAACCTTTCATTAGCCTCCATTTTCATAATTATATGGGTTACATTTGTTTTTTCCAAAAGTTAATGATTTCTAGTATTATAAGTGAATTAAATGGTTAAAATTTAGAACAATGACATATACTTGCTAATACTTAAAAGTGGCTTCCAAGGCACTCTTTTGTGGCTTCCAATACTCAAATTCGAATTATCTTGAAGATATCGAAGAAGATTTGGATAAAGGTCAAAGAGGATATGTGTCTCATCATTAACTATTTGAGTTGTAACTCTATGATATTTTCTAGGGATCTAGGGAGAGAATAATGGACCTCCATTAATGAGGTAGCTTCTTATGTTTTTGTACAAATAGGAGAGCCTTCTCCTTTCAAAGGCATGTGTAAAGTTGGGGAAATTCTCATGTTTTGAATACAGAATTTGGATTTGGCACTATTCTCATGAGTGGTGTTCACGTTGATTTGGTTATGCTTGCATTAGGAGCCTATCAACTTGCCATCTCTCCTACTTTTGGATTGGCCACCTACAATGTGTGAGATTTAATGTTTTTTTTAGATTTATTGCTTTCATAGATTAAGATTTATTTATTTCGTATATTTTCCTATGTGAGAGGTTAAGAGTTATTGCTTTTATTTTTTTTCTACCTAGAAGTTAAGATCATTTGTTTTTATTTTATCTTTTCCTGTGTGATAGGATGAGAGTGATTGTTTTTATTTGTTTTCTACATAGAGATTAAGAGCAATTGTTTTTATTGGCTTTCTACCTAGAAGTTAAGAGCAATTTTTTTTTATTTTCTTTCATAACTTTTCCTGTGTGAGAGGTTAAGAATGATTTTTTTTTCTTTCATTTCTAAAAGAGTGGTGTGTTTTTCAATTCTTGCAAGAGTTAAGGATTAAGATTTCAATTCCACGCGTTGTACTGTAATTGTACTATAATTTATTTTGAGTTGATTGTTAAATTAGAATAGGTGAATTTGGTTTGTCATTATTTGGTTTCATAGTTAGATTGATCTAAATTGAAAGTTAGCATATTGTTTAGTCAATTTAGTGTCCTAAATTTCTTGCATGAATTATCAACCGAGGTTTGTAGATTGACGAAGTGTGATGCAATATATGTGCTTAGTTAACTTTTCTCTTACTTCGTTGTTTTGTATTTTTATGTTTGTTTTGGGGGTTTCTGTTCTTTGATGTCTAAGAATATAAAATCTATGAGAGATTTACATGGATCTAATGAGTTTTTAAAAGAAGGATAGGTTCCTAAGTTAGTCTAATCTCCTAAATGTGGACCAAGAATCATTTTTAACTAGTTATACCCTAATTAAAAAAAACAGAGCATCTACCTGATCTACCATTTAGTCCTAATCCATGGATATAATTCTTAAAAAACAAAAATTGATGCTGATGCAGAAGGTAATTCAATAATTTCATTCATTTAGCCATTCAACCATACAATTTTGGAATATGATAGAATCAATCTCCTTGAAGTGATTTTTTGGAATGTCAAGTGATGCAACTAAGTAATGACCTGAAAACAGAAACGACAAGATAACATCATGTAAAACTAACAATGTGTTGAGTAAGCTCAATCACTGCATGAATTATATATTTAACCATTCAAGTTAGAATTATCATCATTTCGAAATGGTTTTGAGAACATTTATTAATACAGATAATTGACAGTTCTATGCTAAGAAAATGAGTAACAAAACAGAAAGAAGCTAAGCAACTGTGTAATCTCATTTCTCCATTTTTCATTTAGTCATTTCTCATACAATATCTCAGAAGAATAAGACTTGCACAGTTGTGATTTTTACCCTTACACTATTGGTTACAAAACTGAAATGAAACAAAAATAGAGAAAATGGACTTGCAGAAAACAAAGTAGTAGAAATTAAAATGAAAACAACAAGTGAAAACCCTCCTTCAGTGCAGGGGCCCTCTGCAACTGATGTGGCTAGATAATAGCTAATTAAAGATGCACTTTTAAATCACCATTTGACAAAATAGAGTTCTCATTATCAACAAAACGGAGTCTGAATAGAGTTTTTAACAAAAGCCTGTAATCCATTCTAGCTCCTAACTAAATACTTCTCGGTCTCATTTAACCAATATTTATAGAAAAACAACAGAATTGTCTAATAGAAAATATTGTTATAGGTGGCTTGATCTGAATCTATCATGACTATTTATAGAAAGACATGCTACAAATGGCTTAATTCGAATTGTAATGAGACTGTTAATCTTCTGAACAGCTACAAGTGGCCTGATTTGCATTAACTCCTCCACTCATGATCAGCTAGAAGTGGTTTAATCTGCATTAACTCTTCAACGACACTGCTAGACTCCTAATTAACTACGAAATATCAAGAGTCCTATTGATACTAGATAATGTATTTGACACCATCTTTGACCATGACTTTAGGCATGCTTTTTTGTCGATCTGGATCGAGTGAGTAGGATAGAATCCATGTAGAGATGATTTTGGAGATTCCCATGTGGCCCAGTTCTTCATTTGACACCTGTAACCTGCCAAACCATGAGAGTAGCTATGGAGCCCACAATTAGCTGCAGAATAGGCTATGTTCTGTAGCTAATTTGCAAAAATCTATTAAAATAGCAAGAACATGAAAATATACTATGTTGATCATTTTAATGTTTTCGTAAGACAAAATCTAGCATTTATCATTGATTGGATCTGTAGCCTTGTGAAAAATAAAGAGAAAAAGGTGAGAACAAATGTCAAGGGGAAGGTGATTCTGAGATTCAACATACACCCACTGAAAAATAATTGCATATCCTCATGCAATTTGCCAAAAATGTGAGTTCTTCTTTTCTAATGCATTTGCTCAGACACTTCTGCTAGTACATCCAATTTTCTTCTTTTGCTCTTCTTTGAAGTGACTGTCATTCTGGGTTTCCTTATAAGAAGCCTATATTTGAGGTTGATGACTTTTCTATTCAGACTTATATTCTTTCTTTTCAAATTCCTATTTTTCTTATACCATAGTCCTAGATGCATAATGGTATTATCATGAATAGCCTTGTCCAATTTAATTTGTTCCCTCAAGGTTTCATTTTTCTTTTTTATATGTCTGTTCGATATCTCTAATTCATAAATTTCCTATTTGAGAGAGTCAACTAGAGGTTCTTGTGGATTGACATAGGGTTCTCGATTCATTGAGGCACTTTTCTTCTTCATTGATTCTATATAATCATACATTTATTTCTATATTGGGTCTATGCCTAGAGATCTTATCCTTGGGCTACCTTCAAAATGACCATCAAGAGAATTTTGAGGACTTTGTGCAGAAGAGATGTTAACAGGAGAAGTTTCTGGGGTTTCCTCTTCTATGTTTATAAACTCTGTCCCTTTTGAAGGTGTTTTCTTTACCAACCCTCGGAGTCTAGAGCTTCTTATAGGTTGTGGATGACTTACATTCTCTTTCTCTGTGATATTTTTCTCTTTTCTTATCTTTCCTCTTTCTCTGATTTGTTTCCTGATTGCTGTCAGTTTTTCAGATATTAATTTTTCATCATATTTCTGTGATGAAGACTCAAGTTTGTCTTTAATGGTTATACAAATCTTCTTTCTTCTGCTTTTTCTAACATTATCTTCTTTGGGTGACTCTAGTGCTTCTTGAAAATTATTTCTAATGAGGAAATCCTCCCAGGTATCTCCTATTATTTTTAAATGAAACTCTATCAATATCTTTATCAACCCATGATGGTACATGGTTGTGTCTATGAACTCTATTTTATTCTGCACATTTGAGGCCATCCTTCTTAAACTATTTAGCAGGAAGAAAGGAAGATTGATTTATCCATTTTCTAGGGAATTCATTAATAAACGTATATGGTAGACATACATGCACTCGAATCTCCCCTCACAGCTGATAAATTTATGTAATATCAAAAGCATGCTCCTCCATTTACCTTTAAGAATTGAAATGGGAATTCCTTTTCTAAAAACAGAGACATCCATACCTGGGTTCCTGAGGATTACTTTCCATGATTCACTGTGGAATTCCTTGTTTTCGAACCATCTTTCACCATGTCTTGGAAGTTCTGTAGCCTCTACTATGAATGATTCTGTTACTGCAAACTTCATATCTCCAATTTCTACCTTTGTACCATCAAAAGATCTAGCAAAAGATTTTGTGATTTCTTTATGAAAACCATCAAATTTTTCAATGAATTTGAGCCATCTAGCCTTCTACAACATTTCCTTGAGCTGTGGGTATCCTTCCATATACTTTTCTCCTATCGGCTCTATCCTGACAATGAGTCCCATGCCTTCTACTTCAAAAAATTCCTTAACCTTCAGAATTACCTTTCTTGGTTTATGAAATGGATTGACTACGAGTATGGTGGAAAGAACTGTGGGTTTGTGTGAAATAAGTAGATGGTAAGTGTTTTGGAGAGACGTGGAGAAACATGTCACATCGTAGTCATGACTGTTAAAAACAATGAGGGATTTAATTATGGACCCTTATGTGATGGAAGACGGATGGTGTGGCGGATATGCACTACAATAGAGATGGGAATCAAATCAAATGATGATTTGTCATGGAGACATATGAATGCCCATATTATACATATTCTATGTTCTAACCTTGCTATTTTAAAATAAATTTTTGCACTTTTACCTCTTGGAACTTAACCTTCTTGTTTGTTGTTTTTCTTTGATGTTGATCCACAGGTACTCTTCTTAGCATATTAGCCTTCAAAAAAAAAATTTCTTTAATTCCCTGCAATCAACATTTATTTGGAATAGACCTGCAAAATGGAATTATGGCTGTAGAATCAAAATGGCTATGGAATGGAGTTAGCTGCATAACATGATAAAGTTGAAATATGGCTATGGAACATGGATATGAAATAAAATGTAAATGGAGTGTAATGAAAGGAAAATGGAATATAACAATGAAAGGGAATGAAAGTGAAGTGAGATGAAATGATATGAAATGAATTTGCAGATTAGGTACTGCAAATGAATGTAGCTTTATGTCACTACTTATTACAGAAAGAAAATAGGAAATATAGGATGTCAGAAATCTCTAATTTTCACCTTGTATTTCCTGTATATGTAAGCCAATGAACAATTGGTTTTCAAACTTATACATTTTATTTGTATATATATATATATATATGTATATATATATACAGGAAAAACTAAGTTATTGGAGAAGAAGAATTCTTCTTCACCAACTTCATCTTAGTGTTATCTTTGAAAATTCTAACAAAATCCTCCCTTGAAATTGGCTTATGATATATCTTTAACCGATGACAATTTACAAGAAGAGGTACTTTTCTCTCATCTATTGTCCTTATTCTCACTTCTCCATTATTAAAGACTTCTTCGATCTCATATGGCCCAATCCAATGAGTCTGAAACTTCCCTTGAAAATCTTTGAATTTTGAATCAAACATAAGTGCCCAATCTCCTGCTTCTTCTATTTGCCATACTTATCATGCCATTTACCCCTCTGTTGTTGGACTAAATTGGTTCTCTGAAATACATCTTGCTTGATTTCATCAAGCTCGTTGAGTTACTCCAATCTATGTTTCTGTGCTTTTGATAAATCCAGTCCCAATTGGACTGCCATCTTGATGGTTCTAATTTCAAACTCTATAGGGAACAAGACTTGCTTCCCATAAACAAGCTCATAGGGAGTATTTCCTGTTGTGTTCCTCCGTGTAGTTCTGTAGGCCCATAAGGCTTCAGTAAGCCTTTCTGCCCAATCTCTTCTATGTAGATGTACAGTCTTAGTGAGAATTCCTTCAATCACCTTATTGGTAGATTCAATTTGACCATTTGCTTGTGGATGGTAAGGAGTAGACTTCCTATGTTTTATCTTGTATTCTTCCACAAGTTTCTCCACCATTTTAGATGTAAATTGAGATCCTTGATTTGTCACTATTTCTCTTTGGAACACCAAAATGAGTGAAGATAAAAAAAAATTAACTACAGATTTTTCATTAGCAAAAGGTAATGCTTTAGCTTCTACCCATTTAGTGACATAATCAATGCATACCAAAATATACTTCTTTTGTTTAGATGGAGGATTAATTGGTCCAACAAAATCCAAGGCCCATTTTTCAAAGGTTCAATGAGTACCTGAGTTTGTAGTGCCATTTCATCTGAATGAGGAGGTTTCCCTACCCTTTGATAGCTATCACACCTTTTGACATATTCTTTGGCATCTTTGAATATAGAGGGCCAATAATATCCTAAATGAAGGATTTTATAGCCTATCCTTTTTTCAGCAAAGTGTCCACCACAAGGTTCATCATGGCATGGCCTAAGAATTTTAGGCATTTCATCTTCTTGAAAACATCTTCTGATCATGAGATCTAGACTTGTTTTATACAATTCATTAGTAATCCTTGAGTAATTTTCACTTGTTTGAATGATTTTTCTTTTCTCCTTAGGAAACATATGTGAAGGTAATTTTCTTGTGACTAAGTAATTAGAAATATCTACAAACCAAGGAGTTTGAGTAGTTACTACAAAAAGATATTCATCAGGAAATTTATCTTCAACTGGAGTGTTATCTTTGATATTTTGAATTCTAGACAAGAAATCAGCAACTGTATTTTGTTTTCTAGGTCTATCTAAAACAATGATGTTGAATTCTTGTAGTTGTAATAACCATCTTGTAACTCTACCATTATTAATGGGTTTATTCATTAAGTATCTAATTGCAGATTGATCTGTATGAAAAAAGGTTTCATAGCCTGTTATATAATGTCTAAACTTGTTGATAGCATGAACAATAACTAAGAATTCCTTTTCAGTTACAGTGTAATTTAACTCAGTGGGAGTCAAATTCTTGTTTGTGTAGTAGATGGCATAAGGGATCAAATCGTCTTGTCCTAATACAACTCCCAGAGCTGTATCTGAAGCATTGTTACACAGTAATTTGTCACTGGCCCCGTATCCCCTGATCTCGGATAAAGTTAGTCCCTTAACGACATCTTCTCTATGTCATACCTCAAACAAATGTGTCCACATCTTCTCAATCATTCAAGAATATTAACAATGCTCCTTAATCCTGAAGATTGACCCTTTTTACCCATGTTTCAAGATCGTCGCAAGTCAACCTTGTTCTGCCAGCGACAGTTTCCAGTAATGAACTAGAACGTCGCGACACCGTCGCAGGGGTACATATGTTCTCCGCGATGATCAGATTTTAGAGATTGTTGCAAGTCATCAGTATCATGCTTGTGACGATAACTCTGAATACACTGTGACTTCGCGATGTCATCTTTGAGTCCTAATGTTTGACTCACGACGACCCAGATATGGCAAATTAGTTCGAACAAAATGCTTCTGGGTGGTTCAGGAACTGTTTGTTGGGTCAAGGAGGTTCGCCTTTCCTCATTTTTGATGGTGGTTCCGCCTTTTGAGAAACTGCCCTTGAAGATAAGCTCCCTCTCCCTCATTTGTGGAGGCTCCTCCTCTTATAAAAGCATTCCCCATTGCTGTGATCAGCTAGGTTTTGGGTGTGAGAAACTTAGCAAGTTTTTGGTGTTGGATTGATAGTTTACAGTGTGAATTGTTGATAGTTTAGAAATTGGTTGTGGATTGTTAGTACAAAATGGTGTTATAAGGAGGAAGATTTCCTTAGCCTAAAAATAGTTCTTTTGAGTGAGAGAGAGAGTCATCAGCTTTCCTGGGAGACTTTTGGGAGTGAATGCTTATGGAGACAGATTGACTGGACCCTTCAAGGAAGCTTGCAACGTCAAGGAATGGTTGTAAGCTTTACTTTTGCTCATATTAATACAAGCAATGGTGATTTCCTATGTCATGTGTGAAACATACTTGATAGCTTATGGTTCCTTGACTTTGTAAGTGAATAGTTCATTGTTGTGCTTTATTATGTGTTTCGATGTTCTCTTGTGTTGTTTCAGGTGAACCGCTCATCAAGGAGAAGGAAACGAAAGCTGAAGAAGCATAACAAAGACTCCATCGAACACCAATTTGAGGTAGGCTATTTCAACAATGACTGTTTGAGGAAATTAGCTGTTGTTTTGTCTTATTGTGACTAGACCCAATCTAGGGCTAGAGGGGTTGCTTTTGTCTGCAGAGGGAACTTTACCTACATCACAAGTTGGCAACTCCACTGGGGAGTCCTTTGTGTCTTGTCTCATGTTTTCCTCATGCTTTGTTTTGGAGTTTCTTTTTGGTTTAAGACTAAGGCATTAGTGTTCTGGGTTGCTTGAGTAAATCTGGTAGTCCCTATTATTGCCTGAGTGATGAGCCTAGTCTCTTCCAAGTGTTTTTTCTTGATTTTATCTCTTAATTGAGATCGTCATTGTTTAGCTCATAATAGTTGAGATGAGTTGCGCTTGTCCTCTTTGATAAAGCTGTACGTCGTGGATATCCCATCATACAGCTGCTACAATTCCTAAAATTGAACTGTCACTGAAGACAAGGGTACTCTTGTGACGACATTGCTTTGTTGCTAGCTTTGTGCCTGCGACAATTTGGCTTTCATCCCAGGTTGCTAGTTTAAGCCATATGATGATTCCTATAAGGTTGTGTCTCACAGCCTTGCCTCCTAAATCAGTCAGTGTTGCTCGTCCCCTGCTCCCTCTTATGTCTTATCAAGATTTTATTGACTGTGGTTGTTAAGGCACTTTCTCCTTGGTTTCAGTTGTCTGAATCTTGAATTTTTGGGTTGTGTGACCTAACTCTTTTCATCGAGAAGTCATTTGTTTGGGTTGCATGTCCTTCTGAGATTCATCCACGACATTTGATTGGTTTGTTTGGGGTTGTTTTACTACTTGTCTTCTTTTTGATTGATCTCTAGTGTTTGGTAATCGAACCAGTTTCTCATGTTGATTTGATTTCCATGCTATCAAACATAGATCACATTTGTTTGGATCAGTCAGGCTTACATTTGCTTGTTTGTCATTAAATCCCAAAAATCAAAATATTGCATTCATACAACATATGAAAGTGAAAGCACATTTGCATTAGTGAATTTTTCATGATTGAGAAATTAGAAAGCAAAGTTCAAATCTTTCATTAGTAGTTGTGAGATAAGTGCATTGATGCATTCTATTTCTTAATGATTGGGTTGCTTGCATGCACTATTTCTCTTGCATTTGCTTGTTATGGTCTGCGTTCACTTGGAAATGAACTCCTTACCCTCATCTAGGTAGTTTTTCATCGAAAGGAAAGGTCATTTACTCATTATAGTTGCATCCTAGAAATTGTTGAACTACATTCGGTAGGGCCTTCAAACCGAGACTTAAATCAAGATTAACTGTTAAAATTTGTTGAATGAACTTAAAAACGCATTGGAACCTAACACTCACATATCTAGAGGCCTAGGCTAGAGACGTTTCCGGCGTCGTTAAACCTAGTTACTATTGTTTTCACTAAGGTTGGGTGATTCGTCCTTCTATGATTCAATAGCCACTAGTATGGATTTGTTCTCCCCGTACCGTCAACTATATATCAGGAGACCCCGCTAGGTTATCATCCTATTATCCATAGGAAGTCGAGTTTGCCACCTTACGAATTGTAATGCACCGAACACAGCTTTCGGGAAGATTGACTACAGTACGGAAAATCCTTGGTCATTTCTCTTTCATTTGATCACCAAGGTGTATATGCAGTTTTGCGATTTTTCTGGTAAACCTATTTTATAGTACTCTAGAGTAGTCACTTTCGTTCCTTTTCGACTCCTTAAAAGCAAAAGGATCATCTGAGCACTTGTCCTTTCAAGCTCATTAAATATTCGAAGGCGACTAGAGTCATCTTTTGTCCTTTTTCTCGACTCTTTAAATATGAAAAGGTCAAGTTTCGTTCCTATGTCATAAAATTTATTTGTCCACGCTCACATTTTACCTGTTAGTCTTGGCCATGTTCTTGGTTCGTGCAGTATCACAACCCTACTCGATTATCTCTTTTTCTCGAATTTTGAGTTTAGGCCATCCTCGTGGACTCACCAATCTCTTCATCCTCACCAAGTGACGGAGACCCTTCATCTCCTCTCTCTTCTAAGGTATCAGTTGTTAGTGGTACCCTTCCTATTATCCTAAGTTTTCAGCAGCTCAACTCTCAAGCTCCAAGCGAGGAGCCTTTTGATATCAATTGGAATCCTCTTTGGGAGCCATTAGAAGAAGATCTCCTGTCTACTCCTCCTAGTGTTTTGATTGGAATGTCTTCTTTCGACATGGATGAGACAAGTCCTGCTAGCAGCGAAGAGAACATTGTGTCAGGTGGAACCCTTCGTTTTCCACCGGAAGGCTTCCCTTTTCATTCAGGTCTTGGCGTGACATTGCCACTGCGTTATTATGCCTTGTTTGACATTATGGTTTCGACATTCCTAAATCGGAGCTCTGTGTGGTCTCACATTGCAGCTCCAATGTTGGGGACTTTCATATCTCAGATTCATAACATCTTAGTCAGATATGTTTCACCCATACCCACTATTTGTGTGGCCTCTACAACTCCTATTGTTAATGCCATTATTACATCCTCAGTGGTTACTACTACTACCGGCAGTGGTCCTTCATCTTTAGCACCCGCAGTTGTTAATCCTATGGGTAGCTTACCATTCTCTTCCAGTTCTATTCCAGTAGGATGGACATATGCGCAATACATGTTTGCTCTTCAAAACCCAAATCATATGCCTCTAGGCTCCCAACCACCGTCTTATCCACATAACCTATTACACTATTAACCATCAATTACCTTTTCTGGCAACCTAGGAACTACCTAATGTGTCCAAGCTGACGAATGATCCAATCCTTCATAATCCATACTGGCCACCGGTTCCGACCAAAATTCCCCGTGATTGTCCTAAATTTGATGGTAAATTTGGAGAGGACCCCCAAGCTCATGTCATGACTTATCACCTTTAGTGTTCATCTAACTCATGGCTTGATGATTCTATCCACCTCTATCTTTTTCAATGGACTCTCAATGGCTCTGCCGCGAAATGGTATATTGAACTTGCTCGTGGAACTTTCCAGGATTTCAATTCGCTTGCGATGGCAATTCTTACCCACTTTCAGTTGCTGATTCGTTATGAAATGGGAAGACACCTCCTTATGTCTTTGAAACAGGACACGAACACGCACATCTCTAATCACATTCATGAATGGAGACGACGCCGCCGTTTGATTAAGTTCTGTATCCCTGACTAGCTTTTGACTCACTGGTTTACTACCTCTTTTGTAGGTCTAATAGCCTACGATATCACTATGGAGGCATGTGTTACTGAAGAGCAAACTATCACGCGTGCTCAATATCTCGATTTGGTTTATTCTCAATCTGGCATGCTTTATGATATTTTCCCTGATGCTCCACAACCTGGAACTTCTAAAGCCCAGTCTATGCCTTCCGTTCACTGCATTATTGGTTCTATTACCTCATCTTCCCAAAAGTCTTCCACAAATCCGGCGAAGAAAAAACCTACTGCTCCTAGTGATAATGCTTCTCCGTCTACTCCTAATACTAGCAAAACCTTCGAAGTCAATGTTGTCCAGTCCACCGTGGCAGAGAATGCTTCGAAAGGTAAAAATAAGGCTGATCCACCAAAACAGGATCCTCCGAAGCCTCCTACAGAAAATGGTTCGAAAAGCAAACCCAAGTATCCTTGTCTTATCTGTGATGAGGATCACTACACTAAAGACTCTCCCATACGGTCTGAGGTTAGTCGTTTGCTTAAAGGGACTTCGAGCACTCCTGCTGTCCTTAAAGAGCCTTTTCCCTCTCAACAGACTCAAATGGTGGTTGATCAGCCTTAGTCCTCTTCCACTTTTGGCTCCCAAGTTTTTATGGCTAGGACTATTCCCATTCATATCAGTACCTGATTGAACGAATATCCTCCACCTGCCAGAAAGGAACCTGAAGTCCCTTCAAATGTTCCTTCGTCTAGCTCTGGTCCTCTTTATATTAAATGGCCTAGTACTGAGCCTATCATTTGACCTCCTACCAAGGGAGTTCTCCGAAAATCTTCTTACAACCCTAATGCTCATGTCGCACAACACTACAGCATTGTTGAGGACTTAGCCCAAGCTCCTTCGGGTATGTCTACTTTGGAAGTCCTCCTGAGTTGTCCCTCCTAAAGGAAGTCTTTACTATCCACTATTGGTGGCATTGACCCGGCCAATTTTGATTTAATTACATTCGATCTTGAAAATCATGTACCGTGATTGCCTCATCAGGTTGCTTTCCTCATCCAAGTCATCATTAACTCAAAGACTATTCACCGTACTATTATTGATGAGGGCGTCTCCACATGCATCATGTCTGTTACTTGCTGGAAGGCTATCGGTTACTTATTGTTGAGTCAACCTCCTAATGCTTTGGAAACCTTCAATGGAAGAGACTCTTGTCCATTTGGTATCCTCCCACGCTTGCCTATCTCTCTAGAAGGGAAGACAGTCAAGGTTGAAGTCAAAGTTGTTGATGTGAATTTGACTTATAACCTTTTGTTAGGTAGAATTTGGACATATGCCATGCGTGCAGTGGCTTCATATTTATTTCGTGTACTCCGGTTCCCCCATCAGGGGAAAATTGTCACAGTTGAGCAACTATCCTTCTTCGCTTCCTCTTCTTAGGATGGAAATGTTCCATTTATAGAGCATATCATTATCCCCTATGAAAGTTTGGGTGCTGGACTCTTCAAAGATCCTGCCCTTATGGGTGTCTTTTCACTCCCACCTCCCACTGTCACCTCCATTAACATGATTTCTATCCATTTTGATCCTTGGGTGATTCCCCCCATCGATCAAGTAGACTTATGGGGTGATGTTATGCCATTGAGCCCTGCCAAGCTCAACTATGTTGAAATTGTTTCAGCATCAGTTTCATCCTCGGACTCTACTCCATCGAGCAGGTCCCTAGACACATACGTGCAATCCCTTGGCTCAGAAATATTGTTTCTTCGGATCCGTTACAAGATACATTTCCTTTCAATGAAGCAATTTTTGAGACTATGTCTTTTGAGGATTCTCCTTGGTCTGATTCTCGCCATCGTTCCTCGTTTCTCCCTAGCCATGGGGCCATGATTGCCTATCTAGATCAGTTTTCTCCCCGTATTCCTTCTCAGCCCCTTCAAACGCCGCTTTTGTTTCATGAGGTTTTTTATGAAGGAAATATGGGGAATATTACACAAACCATGCCCATCGACATATCTGTTAAACTAGGGATTGTTGAATACATTCACATTGGAGTCACTTGTACTCCCGAGGAGATTCAGTTGTACACCAAACTTTTCAAATAATTTCATGACATCTTCGCTTGGTCATATGAGAAGATGCCCGGTATTGACCCACGTATTATGATACACGAGATACCTACGTACCATGGTGTGAAGCCTGTTCGCCAACGTCTACGTCCTGTCCCTCCAAGAAAATTCGCGGCTATTAAGGGAGAAGTTGAAAACCTTCTCAAGGCAGGGTTTATTTACCCTATCCCGCTGATTAACTGGGTCTCTAATATTGTCCTTGTGACCAAAAAGCAGGGCACTATTAGGGTTTGTGTTGATTATTGTGACATCAATTGCGTGTGTCCCAAGGATAATTATCCTACGCCCTTTATTGATGAGCTCATCGATGATTGTGCTGGGAGTGAGATTTTCTCGTTTATGGATGACTTTTCTAGTTACAACCAGATTAATATTTCGCCTGTCGATCAACACAAGACTACCTTCATTTGCCCATGGGGTACCTTCGCTTACAAAAATCTTCCTTTCGACCCAAAGAATGCCGGTGCCACCTTCTAGCGAGAAATGTCCTATGCATTTCATGACATCCGTCACAATGTTCAGCCATATCTGGATGACCTTCTGACTCATTCAGCTAAACGTTCTGACCATCCAAACCACCTCCGTGAGATTTTTCTTCGTTGTAGACATTACTGTATTCATCTCAATCTGCATAAGTGTCTCTTTTGTGTCGAATCCGACAGAATTCTAGGGTTTGTCATCTCTGAAGAGGGCATTTGTCTCGATCCCCTCAAAGTTGAAGCTATACTGAATATCCCACCTCCTGCTTCTTTGCATCAGTTGCAGATTTTGCAAGGAAAAGACAATTTCCTACGTCATTTTATCCCTAACTACGTCGAGATTGCTAAAGGCTACATACATCTCCTTAAGCGTGACACTCCCTTTGTTTGGGATGACACTGCCCAAATTTCATTCAAGAAACTCATGACACTTCTTATTTCTGCTCCTTTATTGCATTCGCCTGACTACCATTGTGACTACACCCTTTATCTCACTGCTGCTGACAGCACTATTGGCATGGTTTTGGTTCAAGACGACGACGATGGTTCCCAGCACGTTATCTACTATCTTAGCCGCAACCTCCTTGACACTAAGATTCCATATGCATATGTCAAGAAGCTCACCTTGGCAGCCGTGCAGGCTATCCAATGTTTCCGTCATTATATTTTGTTGTGTATGACGACCATGATTTCCAATTGCAACCCGATGATGTACATCTTGTCTCGTCAGCTGCTGGGGGCCAAGTACTCGAAATGGATCGTTATCCTTCAAGATTTTGATTTGGAGTTCACTACTGCCAAGTCGAAGAAGTCACTAGCCTTTGCTAAGTTAATTTGCTCGTTACCATCTGCTACGGCTCCCTCTCGGATAGAGGATCGCATTCCAAACAACACTCTTTTCTTGATCAGCACCCTCGATCCCTAGTATGGTGATATTATTGTCTACCTCTAGATGTCTTCTTTCCATCCTGATGTGTCTAAGGATGCTCGGTGATGTATTCATCACCAGTCTAGGCCTTATCGTATTGTTGGGGGCACCTTATACTGCCTTATCGTTGACTCAGTTCTCCATCATTGTTTGACATTTGACGAAGCTGAAAGAGTATTAAATGACTGCCACTCTGGCGTGTGTGGTGGTCATATGTTTGGTTATGCTACTGCCCAAAAAATCCTTCACGCTGGTTACTTTTGGCCCTCTATTTTTAAGGATTGCATTCTTGTTGTTCGTTCCTGCCACGCATGCCAAATTTACCAATGGAAGATGCGTGCGCCACCATCCCCTTTACATCCTATCATTACTGTTGGCCCTTTTGCTAAATGGGGCATAGATTTTATGACCTGTAACCCTCACTATGCCGGGGGGCATGGGTATATTATCATTGCCGTCGATTATTTTACAAAATGGGCCGAAGTGATGCCTACATTGTCCAATGACGGTAAGACATCTACATAATTCCTGTTCAGTCATGTGATTAGTCAATTCGGAGTCCCTCAGGCTATTCTCACTGATCATGGTTCTCATTTCTGTGGTCATATGATGACTGAGTTAATAGCCCAGTTAGGCTTGTGTCATGATAGTTTGACGCCTTATTACCCTCAGGCCAATGGCCAATTCGAAGTTGTCAACAAGGTGTTGGTTACGATGCTTTAGCGTACCATTGGAATGCACGAGTCTAATTAGCATGTGATGTTGTTTTCCACCTTATGGGCCTACCGTACCTCAATGAAGGATGCAACCAGATTCACACCATTTCAACTGGTTCATGGTCTGTAGGCTACCCTTCCAATTGAATGTCAAATACCTTTTCTCAAGTTAGTTGTCGAATTACTCCCGAATACTACTCCCATAGAATAACGTCTTCTTTACCTAGAGTAGCTAGATGAGACCCGTCGACTTGCTTCTTTAGTCATCGAAGCACAGAAGAAGAGAGTGAAAACTCACTTTGATGAGAATATCAATCCCCATTCTTTCATTGAGGGAGATTTAGTCCTACTATACAATCAAGCAAATGATAAGCTGGGGGCAGGCAAATTCGAACCTATGTGGCGTGGACCTTATATTGTGAAATGCGTTCTGCAAAAAGGGGCCTATGAGCTAATTGACTATGAAGGGAACCCTTTGGATAAACCCCGGAATGGGTTTTATCTTAAAAAATATTATGCATGAGTCTTTCATGCATCTACTGTGTACATAAGTGTGTTTTTCAGTGTGTGCATGTTTGGCTTGGTCTGTAGGCATTATTGCCACTTATTGTGTCTTTTTACTTCTTATTTAGATGTTTGTTGCACCTTATATCGGTTTCACTGATGGTGCCTGTCATAGTACCCGGAATCTTTCCACCACGGCATGGGTGATCTACGATCCTCACGGTGAGTTAGTCGATGTTCAAGGTGTTTGTCTAGGGTATACCATAAACAATGTCGCTGAATACAGTGTCATCATTGAATTATTGGCTAAGGCTATTGACCTCCATATCTGTGCATTGATTGTGAACCTGGACTCCCAACTAGTTGTTCTTTAGCTTAATGGGCATTATTCCGTCATAAATCCTCAGATTTTAAGATTGTATTTACGTGTTCACTTACTGGAAAGAAATTTTGATTACATTACATATCAACACATTCCTAGAAGGCTGAATATGTTAACTGATGTATTGGCAAATCATGTATTAGACAGACATTTATGCAATTTGTAAAAAACATTATATGCAAGTATTTAGATACAATAATAAAACATAGATAGTTGTATATCATGTGTTGCACACCATGGCACTCAAAAAATAATGTGGATGTCCAAAAAATAATGTATATGTTCAAGTTACAATGCCAGACAAATGTCTTTCCAAACACCGGAAAAGGAAACCTAGGAGTCTACTGTGGGTGCTGCTCTCCATAGCAGACCACTGCCCGAACTACTCGTCTGAGCAGTCTGCGTATCCTATTCGACACACCCGCGGTGTGTTGTTGGTATTGTCTAGGGATCTCCTCGAACCCTGTATAATCAGGGATCCCCTCAATCAATCCCTCTAGGTTCCAGGTTATCTCCTCCTCCGCATCTCCACCTGGAGGTGGCAAGTCAACCTCTCTGTTGTCCCTCGAAGCCATAGGAGTCAAACCTACCAGTCTCTCGAGTCCAATATCTGCAATAGTTGAGCATAATTATTAGGGAATATACATTTAAAATCCAAAAACAATAAAAAACCAAAATACAAAAAGTTTGACAGTCAAACCAAGTATTTTACCTCTCTCATCCCACTGATCTCCAGGCGGAAGAAGCATGTCGGGATCTCCCCTAAAGTTCATCCCTACGTATGGCTAATCCTCGACCACCACCTGCTGACAATTTAGCAACTCCATAAAGTTGGGGCCCCATGACACTGGCTGACCACCACCTCCTCGCGGCATCATTCGAGCCCACTGAGTGATTCGGGTCTCTCGTGGCCCTGGCCACTCCACCCACATGTCCTATAACTGAACGATAGGTACCCACTCCAGAATGAGCGGTATCAAGATCAAACCATACCCAAATTGCTTCATCTCACCTCTCTGGCATTTGGTTCACTGCCTCTTCATGTTCAGCGGCACGGCCTCTGCCCAATCAAAATTAGTAGGATTGAGGCAATCTAAAGCCAACTGCAGTTGTGTTTTAGTTGCCTCATGTTGAGCCTGAGAACCAGCTACCCTCGTGATTGTGAACAACAACACACGTAGTGGTAGATCATTCACTATTGGAATCTGTAACTTATCGCTAGTGGGTGATTTTCGTGCCCCTGGGCACGCTTGTGTAATCAACATGTCTAAGGACTCTCCGGTGATTCACACAGCTCCCATGCGAGGTACTTCCCCTCGTCATGATAAACCAGTCATAAAATATATATTTGTGGCGTCAAACTCAACCTCTTGCCCACGGATGATGAATTTACCCTCTGTTGGGTTCCATGATCGAATTAAGTATTCCAAGAGATCTAGTTGCGCTCTCAATAGTGGTGTTAAGTAGAATTTTAGCAGTCCACAGCGCTAGAGGACATTCAAACAATTTGGATCGGCTATCACCCTCTCGTCATCATCATCATGTATGCATTCTTGCCAGGAGAATGCCATTTTGCACCTTGCACACACAAACATTCTCTTATTAGAAGTCGTTTGACCCTTCTTCATATGCCAGAATGGTGTAAAAATGATTTTTTTGTGTTTTCTGCGCTCGTCGCAATTGTTTCTAAAACAGCGATGACGGTCTACTTAGAATAGTTCACAATTTCTTGGATTGTCGCAGGGGTACATCACTTTCCTCCGACGATCCCGATTTTGGCCCGTTTGGAATTCATGATCGTCACAACCCCAAGGGGGAAACCTGCGACGACCGAGGTAGATTTTTGCAACAAAAATTCTTCCCAAACTCAGCCAAAAACGTGGAAATTATAGTTAGAATGAACTCAGAACACAAAGGAAAGGCAAAGTACTTACTTGGATAAGGTTTGGAATGCGATGAACCACCACAGCTCCAGAAATCGACAACTCAATTTCGCAAGGTATGCGTTGTTTGGAGTTTTACCATGGTTAAAACTAAAACAAAGTAAAATATGTTTTACCATAGCCCTTTTTTTTTTGAAATTTAGGGTTTTGACTATGGGTTTATGGTTTTGACACAATTTTTCTAACATTAATTGTGTATTCTTGTGGAATGGGTCTTATGCTTGGGATTCTTTGTGTAGGAATACGTGTGTCGGATGCAGGTGTTGATTGATACATCCTTGGTAAATACCATAAAAGTTTGTCCTGAGTCAACTTTAAGCTCTTTTCTGACTCTTGAAGCATGAAAATATTGCTGAGCCCTTGTCATTTCGAGCTCGTTTATGGTTGCAAAACATCATGTATCCAATAAGTTTTCTACTTTTTTGGATTGGAAACACTATTTACGAAAAGTATTCCTTGACCGAAATGGTCAAGCGATTCTTTCAAGTATTGTTTTCTGCCTTTTCGGGCTTGAGAAACACAAACTTACAAAAAGGGCCCATCTGGAGTTTTCTTTTCCATGTCTTTTTCAAACTCTCTAAACATGAAAAAGACTCTGGTTTTTACCTATGTCGGACTCGTTAAACCTTGATGACATTGGACTCATCACCATGGTGAGAACCGAGCTTCTCCTCCCTAGGGCTTGTTAAAATTTCACTAGGTTGGATTAGTCTAAAGGACGAACTTATATTGCAAGCATATGATATCCCCTTCAAGCTTGTTTTCAAACATAATTGGGGTACTCGCTAGCAATGGTGGGGGAAAACATTTGGAAATGTTCCATTGGTTACCTACGACAGCTAGTCTCTCTTGAACATCGACACGTTTGCTTCTCGTTGGGTTTGGGATATCCTCACATCATCATTGGCCTTCCGGGGTTTGGGCTCGTCATTTTGCCTCATTCCATTTGATCCTTGTTGTCTCCACATGACCTTCGATCCCTTGGTACCAAAGTGCTGCCGCATTCTGGAGTCATGTTGCTGATATGTTCAAGAGCTTAATCCTTCTACAATTTGCACCTTTACCTTCCCCTCTGATTCTCTATTTCATCCATCTTCATCTTGTTCCTCGTCTCGTGTCGTTGATGTGGGAAACAATATGGTTCTCCTGCGACGGATCACTTCCTGTCGCCATCAACTCATTATCGAGGAAGTTGATCTAGAGACACCTTTCGAGTACTTTGGAGCTTGAATGCATCAATGGCAAGTTTTTTATGCTCGACGATAGACTTGCAATATTGGTCTTCGATTGACTGATTTCACAAGTGTTTGACTTCAGCTCATTCTTCACACTTTGTGTATTGTACTAGTAGTACCTTGAGGACCATTGACATCACTGGTGGTTTCTCTTGCACTTGTTAATGGTTCACATCATTGGCTGGTAATCAAGTGATTCTCCAGTATGCCCAACTTCAACGCATTTATTCGCATATTAGAAATTGTATGATGGAAAGGTTGGATTCAAGACCCCAGACTAAGATTACATAAGTTTGGGTTGCGTGGATTGGTTCGTGATTATATACATGACTCTTTGATTGGATGGCTGTGACGATACCTGAGTCCTTCTGGACGGCTGTGACCATACCTATATCATCATATGGTCTTATCAACTGGGTGGCTGCATCCATACCACGGACCAACTCTATTTGTCTTTTGGATGGCTGCACCCATGCCTAGACTTCATGTATTTCTTTCACTATCAGAGATATCGGTTGTACTTGCATTTGCAGGTTCTCTGCAATGGTGTTCTAGTTCAGTTCTAGTTTCGTAAATCATGTCACCCCTCCCACTCTCTTGACCTTCATGATTTAGGGGGCATCTGTTACACAGTAATTTTTCATTGGCCCCGTATCCCCTGATCTTGAATAAAGTCAGTCCCTGAACGACATCTTCTCTGTGTCATACCTCAAAAAAATGTGTCCACATGTTCCCAATCATTCAAGAATATTAACAATGCTCCTTAATCCTGAAGATTGACCCTTTTTACCCATGTTTCAAGATCGTTGCAAGTCAACATCATTCTGCCAGTGATGGTTTCCTGTAATGAACTAGAACGTTGCGACACCATCGTAGGGGTACATTTGTTCTCTGTGACGATCAGATTTTAGAGATCATCGCAAGTCATCAGTATCCTACTTGCGATGATAGCTCTAAATACACTGTGACTTCACGACGTCTCCTCTGAGCCCTAATGTTTGACTCGCGACAACCCAGATATGGCGAATTAGTTCGAACATAATGCTTCTGGGTGGTTCTGGAACTAGCTGTTGGGTCAGGGAGGTTCGCCTTTCCTAATTTTGGATGGTGGTTCTACCTTTTAAGAAACATCCCTTGAAGATAAGCTCCCTCTCCCTCATTTGTGGAGGCTCCTCCTTTTATAAAAGCATTCCCCATTGCTATGATCAGCTAGTTTTTGGGTGTGAGCAAATTAGCAAGTTTTTGGTGTTGGATTGATAGTTTGCAGTGTGAATTGTTGATAGTTTAGCAATTGGTTGTGGATTGTTAGTACAAAATGGTGTTATAAGGAGGAAGATTGCCTTAGCCTAATACTAGTGCTTTTGAGTGAGAGAGAGAGTCATCAGCTTTCCTGGGAGACTTTTGTGAGTGAATGCTTACAGAGACAGACTAACTGAACCCTTCAAGGAAGCTTGCAACATCAAGGCATGGTTGTAAACTTTGCTTTTGCTCATATAATACAATAAATGGTGATTTCCTATGTCATGTGTGAAATATACTTGATAGCTTAGGGTTCCTTGACTTTGTAAGTGAATAGTTCATTGTTGTGCTCTATTATATGTTTCGTTGTTCTCTTGTGTTGTTTCAGGTGAGCTACTCATCAAGGAGAAGGAAACGAAAGCTGAAGCAGCGTAACAAAGACTCCATCGAACACTGGCTTGAGGTAGGCTCTTTCAACAATGATTGTTTAAGGAAATTAGCTGTTGTTTTGTCTTGCTGTGACTAGACCCACTCTAGGGCTAGAGGGGTTGCCTCTGTCTGCAGAGGGAACTTTACCTACATCACAAGAATTTATTGAAATATGAAAAGGTAGTTTCCAATTTGTACCTATTAAGATGGGTGCTTGAGAAATTTTTTCCTTCAAAGTCTCAAATGCTAATTGGCAATCAAGATTCCAATTGAATTCACAATATTTGGTGAGTAATTTGAAGAGCGGTGATGCTAATTTAGTGAAATTTTCTATAAACCTTCTATAATACCTTGTGAATCCTAGAAAACTTCTAACATCCTTTTGACAACTTAGAATTGATAATTTAGAGATGAATTCAACTTTAGATTTATCAACTTTAATTCCATCTCCTGAAATGTGATGTTCTAAAACAACCCCTTTTGTAGACATCATAAAACATTTTTCATGGCTTAGTGAAAGGTTTGCTTCCTTACATCTTTTAAGAAATTTTTCCAAATTTTCTAATGCTTCCTCAAATATATTCCCATAAACTATAAAGTCATCCATATATACCTCTACACAATCATGTATCAGATCAGAAAAAATCCCTAGTACTGCTCTTTGGAATGTTGCAGGTGCATTGCATAATCCAAAAGGGAGTACTTGGTAGGCATAAGTTCCCCATGGGCAGGTGAATGTGGTTTTATCTTGATCTTCAGGTGCTACCTAAATCTGATTGTAACCACTAAAACCATCCCGAAATGAGAAATATTTCTTACCTGCCAATGTATCTAACACTTGATCTATAAAGGGTAAAGGAAAATGATCTTCCAAGGTAGCTTTATTCAATTCTCGATAATCAATACATACCCTCCATTTACAATTCTTTTTAGGCACAATCACTATAGGAGAAACCCACTGGCTATCTGAAATTGGGTAGATAAAATTTACATTCAACAATTTTTGCAACTCTTCTTCACAATTTCCCTAAGATTTGGATTCATCCTTCTCTGAGGTTTTCTGATAGGTTTACAATTTTAGTCAATGTAGATGTGATGTATACAAGTCTTAGGACTAATTCCTCTCATGTCAGTGTATTCCCATACATATGCAGAAGAATGTTGTAAAGTTTTGATTAGCTTTTCCTGTTGTAGTTTTTCCAAGTTATTGTTTCTGTTCAATGTTTTCCCTGGAAAGATTTCAATTGTAGAGCTACCAAATTCTTCCATAGAATAAAGAGACATCTTCCTAGATGAAAAATATTCAATATTAGATTTTTCTTGAAACTGATCATGTTCATATTCTGAGATGATTCAAAAATTTTCATTGTATTCAAGATTTGACTATCTTCACTAATGGTTGAAATAGTAAAGAGAGGTTGAATATCATTTTCATCATCAATCCATTCTTTGTCATCTATCTTTATGATTGTTCCTATTGGAGGATATAAAGTGAATTTCTTAGTTGAATTACCATCAAAGATATACATATCACCATATCTACAGCTAATGAATGCATCAGTTGTAGCCAACCAAGGTCTTCCTAGTATAAGTGGATGTCCTCCTAGATTTCTCTTTGGGGTTAGGATCATAAAATCAGCAGGGTACTCCCAAGAGTCTAAGGACACCAAAATATCTTCTAACACGCCATCTGGTTTGATTACAGATCTATCTCCCAATTGTAGTAATGTAGGTGTATAAAAAAGATTTGGAAGTTTTAGTTCTTCGATGGTTTGTTTGCTCATGATGTTTATTGCTGCTCCTAAGTCAATCAGTGTATTTGGGATTTCAAATCCATTAATATGTGTTTTTACAATTGGACTTCCTCGATCTACATATTTTTGTATGGAAATTTTTCCCATCATTATGTCTGCTCTTTTTCTTGCTATCTTAATTCTTTTTACTTCTTTTGTTTTTCTTCCTGGTTTCTTCATGTTAGGATTCCAAGAAACTCTCCTAGGTTGTAGCTCGGAGATGCCTGGTAACATATAAATTAAATTCTTTTTTGCAGAAGTTTATTGGAAGGGATGATGGTTTGCTTCAAGCTAGATAACCACTTCTACTCTGTTTTCACTCCAGACATGCATGCACACCCTCAAACTACAAGGCTTTAGACCACCAATGCTCAACAGTTTAGGAATTAGGTGAATATGGAGAATATTGACCACACCAGCAGATACACACAACCATGTGATGGCCGACTGCAACCAGTAAAGAAACTTGTAAATCTAATCTATCAATGCAAAGACAAGATGACAATTGTTTTGCATCAGACACAGAAGAAACCTGAGTGGCCTACTCACTAATACATTCAATATTTCAATACAAAGATAAGATGACAATTATCTAGTATTAAACATGGAAGTAATCATGAATACAACACCACAGGCACAAGTTTAGAATAGGGGAGAAATGGGCAATGAGCATGTAATAGCAAAAGAAGCTTGTATTGCTAAAAATGAAGATGAGATGTTGCAAGTTACAGAGTGTATACAGTCTCCAGAAGTTGAACCTTACATCAAATGCCAACCTTGACTACTTCTTTCTGGTGGCTATCTATAATTTCACATTACAATGGCTTTGGGCCGCTTAGGGATGGAGGTGTCTTAATTGATCACCAACTGCATTTAACTGTCTGATATCATCTTCGGATGCAGTTGCTTTCTCTGTTATGAAAACTCCATCACTATGGTATTGTGTTGTCCTTCAAGCGGTTGGACTGATCATGGAAGTGGAGTTCCATGGCTATTTAATTCGGTTGTTTAGTCATGTTGTGTCCTTTTCTCCATTTGGCCACGCTTTCTGTTAAATGTGGTTGTTGGGGTTAGACTAAACATGGGTATGGAGTGCATGGGCAGATGAATGGTTGGGATGATTGCGGATGGTGGCCATCGGATTAGGGAGATGAGTGGTGGAGATCAATTTACAGAGGCTATCAGTCATGGTGCGAGTGGGATGTGTCCGGGCCATTAGATCTTCAGTGGGTATATCGGACGGTTATTGGCGGCGGAGATTTGCAGGCGATAACGGGCGGGGTGGTTTAGCTTGGGTAGTAATGGTTTTCGTTGCGCGGATGTTAGGCGGTAAATGGTAAGTGTCAGAAGTTGTGCGATTCCATTCAGTGGCTAACACGTAGCGGTGGATGAGAGAGAAAAACTACCCATATCATGTGGGTATTGTCCATGCAAGTTGTCCATGCGATATGTGCGAGGGTCGTTAGATCTGGTGGAGGTGATCTGATGGTGGAGGCCGATCAGGCAGGTGCCTTTATTGGGTGCAAAGTGGGCCATTGGATCAGTGGAAGAAGATCAATGGTAGAAATGTTGTGCGATGAGTTATAAGTGTGTAAAGGCATATGGGTAAGGTTTTATGGGTAATTTAGATTTGCGCTTGGGGCTAAGGCCAAAAGAGGGGGGGTTTTGTTGGGTTTAGAAGGTGAATGAAGGAACGGGAAGGATAGAAAGTGAGCAGGGTAAGGGGAGAAGGGGAAAATGACCCAGGTTGGGCCCCTTTTGATACTAGCAGAGTAGACCGAGCCCTTCCTTGACCTCCCAAAAGTCAGCACTAAACCTTAGGGCTAACACTGCCTCCTTCTGGGGATGAAATCCTCCCTGTGAGGTTTCAAGAACCATAGACCACTACCTTCTACATAAAAACAAAATAAAAAACATTGCCTGGTATTCCATTGGCCATGGAATCTATTTAAGCCTACACTAAAACTTGTAAAAATAACATATTTACAATGCTGAGGCCTGAGAGCCTTAAACAAAATAAACTTTCAAAAACCGCCCATTTACTGGGCCATAAAAAACTGTTTCTCCTTCCAAGCTTTGCAACATGAAATTATTGTTCCCTTGGACTTGAGAGATGACAAAAGGTCCAGTGCAGAGAGCATCAAATTTACCATGATTGCCTTTCTTTTCCTTCAAAGCATCCCATTTCAGAACCTAGTCACCGACCTGAAAATTGTCCATCTTTGCTTTTCTGTCAAAAGCTCCCTTGATTTTCCTTTGATGCACTGCAGACATTTAAATCAATTGATCTTTGATCTGATGAACTTCAACCAAATCACTAATCCTCCTTGTCATGTCATCTTCCTCATTCTGCTCTTCTTGCAAGAATTTGGCCACAGGGAGGGTTAGTTGGATTGGGAATACAACCTCAGTACCATATACCAACTTGAATGGAGAATTCCCTATGGATTTCTTCATGGTAACTTGGTTGCCCATAATGCAAACTTCAGTTTGGAATCCCAACTCCTTTTATTGTCTTCCAGCAGCTTTTTTATTATTCTTACCGGGCTCTTATTGGATGATTCTGCTAGGCCATTGCCTTGAGGATAATATGAGGTGGAATGCACTAGTTTAATGCCCATTGAGTCACACAAGTCCACCAACTCTTTTGCCCTGAAAGCTACTGCATTGTCTGTAACCAATTTGTTTGGGCAGCCAAACCTGGTAAAAATATTTTCCGTTAAGAATTTCGTGACAACCTGGTGTTAGCTTTCTTAGTGGGGATGGCCTCGATCCATTTAGTAAAATAATTAGTGGCTACTAAAATCCATCTATGCTAGCCACTGGAATGTGGATTAACCTCCCCTATGAAATCCAAACCCCACTACTGGAAAGGGCCACTGGAATGTATTGGATTCGGGGGCAAAGATTTCAGCTAATGTCTTCCTGCAAACCTCTAGCACTTGTCACAAGATTTCACAAATGAAAACACATCAGAGAATAGAGTAGGCCAATAATACCCAGCTATCAAGATTTTGTGGGCCATGGTTTTCCAATAATGATGTCCTCCACAAATGCTAGAATTAAACTAGTGCACGACTTTCACAGATTGCTCTTTGTCTAGACATCTTAAGAGGATTCCAACTGGGTCTCTCCAATAAATCAAGCTTTTATTAACACAAAACTTAGCTGCTTTGAGCTTAATGGTCCTCGCTTGGCTTGAACTAAGGCCTGGAGGAACTTCTAGCTTCAACAAGAAGTGAACTATATTGGAATACCAATCACAAGAAGCCAGATTCTCATCTAATGACTGGTTTTGCCTTTGTTCTTCTATTACCTGCTCTATTTGTCCAACATTTAAACTTGTACCCATGCAATTTATGTCCAACAGACTGCAATTCTCTTCAGCCATAAGCTTATCCAAGCCCTGGCCTTTAACAAGTTTGGTGGGCTTCAATTCTATGTTGAATTCAATGAGCTTTGCAATCCAGTTAGCCCTTCTTCCATCAACATTTTGTTGTGTTAGGACATCCTTTACTGAGGCAGAGGGTACATAGGCAATCACCTTGGAATGTAGAATGTAGATTCAGAATGCCTTCAAAGACTTAATAAGAGCATAAGCCTGTTTTTCAATAATGTCATAACTTAGCTCAACATCCCTTAAATTTTTGCTGAAAAAGGCCACTGGGTGCTCTATACCTTCAACATATTTCTGCAACAAGACTGATGCAAGGGTGTCACAGGAAGAAAAAGAGAAAATATGGAACTCCTTGTTATAGTCTAGGCTAATCAGAGTGGGAGCTTTCATAATAGTTCTTTTGATGTCTTCAAAGGATTTTCTTGATGCATCAGTCCATTTAATCTCTGATCCCCTTTTCAGCATGGAAGTGATATGTTTCACTAGTTCTGCAAATTTTGGAATAAACCTCCTCACAAAGCTTATCTTACCCAAAAAGGATTGAATGTCCTTTTTCGACCTTAGAACAGACAATGTCTTTATCACTTTGACTCTTTCTGGGTCGATCCTGACACCTGTAGCAGAAACAATATGTCCTAGAAGTTTTCCTTCTTCTAAAGCAAACTGTGACTTCTTGGGATTCACTGAAATCCCAAACCTTCTACACTTCATAAACGCTTTCTTCAAATGCTGCATATGATCCTGATGGCTACTAGAGTAACCGTTATATCATCTAGGTAGATAAGGACAAACTTGTCCTTCTCTCCTACAAAAGCTATATCCATGGCCCTCTGAAAGGTGGCCCCAACATTCATTAGTCCAAAGGGCATCTTGGAGTACATAAAAGTGCCCCAAGGAGTGGTGAAGGCAGTCTTTTCCTAGTCTTCTAGATGTACGACAACTTGGTTATAACCTAAAAACCCATCCAAGAAAGACATGACTCTAGCCCCTGAATATTTCTGTAGCAAATGTTCAATTTTTGGTAGGGGATAGTTGTCTTTCTTAGAGCATTTGTTCAAGTTTATTAAATCCACACACAGCATGATTTCCTCACTCTTCTTCCTCACAACTACCATGTTGGCTACCTACTTTGAATACCTCAGGGGAACTATGATCTTGGCAGCCAACAATTTCTTAGTTTCCTTTTCAATCAAAGGGAGAAGCAGAGGGCTTATGGGTCTCAGTTTCTGTTTGAAAGGAATGGTGTCTTTCTCTAGTGGGATCTTATGCTGAATGATGCTTTTGTCATAAGTCTTGAGATCATTGTACTCCCAGGCGAAGACATTAGAAAATTGCCTCATTAAGGTGCAGCATTCAGATATTTGGGCAGTATACAAGTGAGTGGACATATTTATGTACTTTGGATGATTTGGACTCCCTATATTGTGTCTATGGACTGCAGAATCATTCTCTTTCTAAGCAGGCCTATAAGGTACATCATTATGGTTGAACAGCTTCTCTAGAGGCACCAACCCTTTAGGTATATAGTTACTGGGTAATTGCACAATGCTGTCCTAGCCAATTTTGTTTCTCAGTTAGGACTGAGGGCATTCCTCCATGGCTTCATTCTCTTGATCAATTTGCATTTCAAAGAATTCATCAATGACTTGCAGAAACCTATTGACTTCATCATCATCCTCAAAAACTTTCCAGTATTTGACATTATCAGGTAGAGATGGTGTATATTTTACTTGAACTTCATAAGCCAATTTAGGGGGCATGGGAGGAATGAACATGCTAGCAAGCTGATTTTTGACTCTGGAGATATATGAGATACAAAAGTTATTAAAAGAATCTTTGAGCCTCCATACCTTATCTCTGTACGCTTTCAGTCATGGGTGTCTTGCTTGGAATGTTTTGTTCAATTGCTGAATGATGAGATCAGCATCTCCAAACACCCTTATGTCTTTGATTCCCATGTCCTTGGCAGCGTTTAAGCCCAATATCAGAGCCTCATACTCTACTATATTGTTAGTGACCTGAAAAGTCAATTTGAAAGATAGATGTATGCTTTGTTATTTTGGGGATACCAACACCACACCTGCTCCTGCAATTTCCTTAGAGTAGGATCCATCAAAGAACATAGCCCAAACCTGTGGCCCTTCCTTCTCTATGACCTGGCATACTAATTTCTTGAGCTTAACTGAGGCCATCTGGGATTCTTAAATTTGGAGAATACATGCTCCAAAATCAGTGTCCACACCATAAATGGGATGATTAGTGGGATTCTTTTCATCACTAATGATATATGCCAGCTGAGCTTCCCTGTATAACCTTCTTCTTTCTCCCCCAAAAACTGGGATAGTGGCATAGGATAGGTCGTTTTGCAATGTCCCACCCAACCTCTTCATTCATCCTCTGGAAAGGAGCATGCCAAACTTTGGGGGCACATCTGCTACTACAATATCCATCATCATGCTCTTCATGGGCAGCTGAGATAAGGTGATGGCCAAGTCTTTGATCAACCCTAGACATTTCACTTTTCTAGAATCAAAAGAGAAGAAGTCATGATAAGGTCTGGTGATATCAAGGCCTAACTCATCCATGACAACTTTTGGCATCAGATTATGACTGACACCTATGTCTAGTAGGCAATTGTGAAGGATTTTGTCTTGAATGGTCAAGGAGACATAAAATCATGGGTAATTTTCATCAACAGGTTCAATCATTGGGCTAAGCACAACTACAGGTTTGTCATCTTGCAAATTGACATAGTCATTTGATGCTTGTGTGGCTTTGAGCTCAAGGGCCTTGAGGATGGGTCTCTTAAATGCCTCATTCTTTACTAGTTCTATTAGAGGGATAGATATTTTCAACTTCTGAACTTCTGATTCAAAACTGAAAAGGGCAGTGGACTTGTCAAGACCTCTTACCTCTTGAGTTGGTGCTTTGAGGATGGTGGGATTGGCTACTGGTCGTTTTTGCTTGTTAACTTTTTGTTGTGTAAGAACATCAGCTCTTTGGCCAAGGCTTTCTTTGCCATTACTCATCCTTGACCTCAAGTTATATCTCTGCTGATTTTCGGTTTGCAGAACAACTTCTCTGTCCCACTCCTAGCTGGTCTGGTCCTTGAGTAATGACTCCTCATAGGCAACTAATGTCAAAAAGGAAGCACTGCCTTTGTCTTCCATGCAGTGGATCTCATCTTCCTCATCAAACTGCTCCTCCTCCATGACTACATTCTGGAAAGGAGTCTTCACTTTATGTTCTTCACTGGCCTCTCTTCCCTTTCACAAGAGAAGCCAGTGAAGAAAAGAAAGTGAAGACTGATCTGCTACTGCTCATTTTCTCTTTTGTATGGATTTGGATTTCTAAGAGCAAATGTATCAGGAATCCTTCCTTTCCCTGAATGTTGCTCAATCTTCAACTTGGAGATTTCAAAGGCTAGTGACTCTATCATCTTGGTCATTTTGTCTATTTTGGGGTCTGAAGATGAAGAAGATTCACCCCTCTGTCTCCTTCAACCAACATGTCCCTTGAGTTTCTCTGCAGCCATAATGTTAGATTCTACCTCCAAAGCTGCATCCTGCATCTCAGCCAGAGAAGCACATCTTATTTCTCTCAATAGCAGGCAGAAGTCACAGTCGAAGGCATTAGCATAATTGAGCTTAGCAGATGTGGGGGTAGGTTTCACTTCAGCTAGTATTTTGCTGTACATGCGGTTGAACCTTTTATTGAAATCAGACAACGACTCCCCATTTTCCCTTTTTAGGTTGCCAAACTTGGTATGATATTAGAGTAGATCTTTCTTATCACCCCAATGCTTTAGAACACATCATCTAAGGCCTCAATGTCTATTATAGACCTAGGGGTTAACTCTCTGAACCATTTTCTAGTGTCTCCATCTAGACTTTGGACAAATACTCTCATCCAAACATCATCTTCACTAATATCGAGGTTATCAACATAGCTATAGAATGACTCAAGATGTTCTTCTGTTGTGACTCCCTCTGTCCCAGTGAATTTAGGCATGTACTTCTGATATTCTCCTACAGGCATCGCATTCAAAGGAGTAGGCAATATCAAGGGCCCATACCTAGCAGCTATAATTATTTCCATTTTGGTGGGTGCTTGTGGGCCTACCATGACTGGGGTAGATGAAAGCATGCTGGTAGTCTGAAAGATAGGGAGTTGAGAAATGACTGATAGGGTTAAAGGAATATGATTGACAGGAGGGGATGTTTCCTTCAGGCTGAAATCCAAAGGTGGACCTGAAGAATAAGGAGCTTTATGAATCTCTGAAAATTTATCTTCACAGATAATGCTAGAGGCTATATTCTCAACATGTATTTGCTCTGTTACAAGCCTTTCTTACAGAGATGCATAAGATTGTTTAGGCTTATCTGATCCTGATGCTCCCTTTTGTGATGTCTTTCTTTGCTTGATGGTCTTCTTAGGGTCAGGTACTGGGTCAGCTGATGACTTCTGAGGATTTCTCCGAGTATGCCTCACAAACTGAGTGAGAACTGTGATGTGGAGTCGCCAAGAGGTTCGGCCTCCAGTAGAGTTGCCAGATAGATGATTACAACCAAAAGTGTGTCCAGACCTTGCCTATCATCAAAGATGGATCTGTATCGTTCTCCTAGGGAAGCTGAGCTTCAATCTCCTCTCCCCAGCAATGACGCCAATTATGTTAGGATTCCAAGAAACTCTCCTAGGTTGTAGCTCGGAGATGCCTAGTAACATATAAATTCATTTTTTTTTTGCAGAAGTTTATTGGAAGGGATGATGGTTTGGTTCAAGCTAGATAACCACTTCTACTCTGTTTTCACTCCATACATGCATGAACACCCTCATACTACAAGGCTTTAGACCACCAATGCTCAACAGTTTAGGAATTAGGTGAATATGGAGAATATTGACCACACCATCAGATACACACAACCATGTGATGGCCAGCTGCAACCAGTAAAGAAACTTGTAAATCTAATCTATCAATGTAAAGACAAGATGACATTTGTTTTGCATCAGACACAAAAGAAACCTGAGTGGCCTACTTACTGATACATTCAATATTTCAATACAGAGATATAATGATAGTTATCTAGTATTAAACATGAAAGCAATCATGAATACAACGCCACTGGCACAAGCTTAGAATAGGGGAGAAATGGGCAATGAGCATGTAACAATAAAAGATGCTTGTATTGCTGAAAATGAAGATGAGACACTGCAAGTTATAGAGTGTCTACAGTCTCCAGAAGTTGAACCTTACATCAAATGCCAACCTTGACTACTTCTTTCTGGTGGCTGTTTATAATTTCACATTACAATGGCTTTGGGCCACTTACGGATGGAGGTGTCTTAATTGATCACCAACTGCATTTAACTGTCTGATATCATCTTCGGATGCAGTTGCTTTCTCTGTTACGAAAACTCCATCAGTCTGGTACTGTGCTGTCCTTCAGGAGGTTGGATTGATCATGGCAGTGGAGTTCCATGACTATTTAATTCGGTTGCTGAGTCATGTTGTGTCCTTTTCTCCATTTGGCCACGCTTTCTATTAAATGTGGTTGTTGGGGTTAGACTAGACGTGGGTATGGAGTGCATGGGCAGATGAAAAGCTGGGATGATCACAAATGGTGGCTGTCAGATCAGGTAGATGAGTGGTGGAGATCAATTTACAGAGGCTATTGGTCATGGTGCGAGCGGGATGTGCCCCAGCCATTAGATCTTCAGTGGGTAGATTGGACGGTTATCGGCAGAGGAGATGTGTGGGTGATAACAGGAGGGGTGGTTTAGCTTGGGCAGTAATTGTTTTCATCACGCAGATGTTGGGCAGTAAATGGTAAATGTCATAAGTTGTGCGATTCCATTCAGTA
Organism: Pinus taeda; assembly: GCA_000404065.3. Lineage (NCBI taxonomy): Eukaryota > Viridiplantae > Streptophyta > Pinopsida > Pinales > Pinaceae > Pinus > Pinus taeda. Next base: position 64,982 of record APFE030353571.1, read on the forward strand.
GCTAACATGTAGCGGCGGATGAGAGAGAAAAACCGCCCATATCACGTGAGTATTTTCCGTGCAAGTTGTCCATGCGATATGTGCGAGGGCCGTTACATCTGGTGGAGGTGATTTGATGGTGGAGGCTGATTGGGTAGGTGCCTTTATCGGGTGCGAAGTGGACTATTGTATTAGCGGAATAAGCTCAATGGCAGAAATGTTGTGCGATGAGTTATAAGCGTGTAAAGGCATATAGGTAAGGTTTTATGGGTAATTTAGCTTTGCACTTGAGGCTAAGGCCAAAAGAGGGGGGGTTTTATCGAGTTTAGAAGGTGAATGAAGGAACAGGAAGGATAGAAAGTGAGCGGGGTAAGGGGAGAAGGGGAAAATGACCCAGGTGGGGCCCCTTTTGATAGCAGTAGAGAAGACCGAGCCCTTCCTTGACCTCCCAAAAGTCAGCACTAAACCTTAGGGCTAACACTTCATACTCAAACCTTTTATTGTTTTAGCTAGAATTGGAATCTCCTTAATGGCTTGTAACAAAGGGATCTTGACACAAACATTTTTTAATTCATCTCGAAAATCATAATTAGGCAACATAATATGCTTTTCTACTTGTATATCAACTTGTAATATTTTTGGAAAAGGAGGTTTAGAATTGGATACTGGTTGTTGTTCTATGATAGGAGTTGAGTTTATTGGTTCTTTCTATTTTTCATTTTCAATATTCTAGTTTTGAGGATATGTTCCTTCAAAACTTTTATTTTGCTATAGAGAATCTTCCTCAGAATTGTCTTATTCTTGAATAACTATAGAAGGCTTTTTCTTTTCTAATATCCTACCAGATCTCAATTGGACATCATTGAGATCCAATGGATTGACCATGTAAGTTGGGAAATGTTTTCCTTCCACCATATTGGCATTCTAAGGATTTTTATTGTTGGGGTTAGGTAATGGTTGGGTAGGTAACTGATTTGGTCTTTGTGGAAATGGCAGTGAAAGTTGAGGGTTTTGGTTTTGAAGTTAGGGTTGTTGATTTTGTTGAGGAATTTGTTAGGGAGGATAGTTTGGATATGATGGAGGATATTGATAGTATGGAGAGAATCTTCCAAAAGGATTATGTATTCCTTGAGCCCAAGGTTGAGTTTGAGATTGACATTGAGGCCAAGGTTGTTGCCAACAATTCCAATTTGGAGGGGGTTGCATATACATTTGGTTGTTAAAACCTTGATTTTTCTGCCCTTGCCAAGGTCTTCTAGAGACAAAGCAAAGAGACTCTGTTGGATTTGAAATTGTTTCTTCTTGAAAAATAGCCTTAAGACCAGGGATTGAAGTACAACCATTGGTCTCATGGTTTTCTAAACAAAGCACACAAGTCTCTATGACTTTTTCATCTAAAGGGCATTCTCTTAAAGCATGCTTCTTTCTGCATTTGGGACAGAAAATAGCTAAATCATCAATCTCGTCTTTTTGCTTGTTTTGTAACTTAAGGGTGCCTATATGTTCACTAAGGCTCCCTAGAAGATCTGTTTTGAATTCATCAAGCATGTTTCCAATTTCTGCCCTACTCACTGATCCAGTTGCAAATTTATTCGCTCTAACAAGAGAAGGATCTCTTGGACCTTTCTGAGTTTTGCATTTCCCTCTTGAGATATGAACACATAACTCTTCAATATCACTTAATCGGAGTTGAGAGATATCTATCTTCCCCATCATGTTAAGGATGTCTATCCACTCATCTCTAATGGCTTTTAATAAAAGATCTTTTAAAGTATCTTGATCGAAGTTATCCATTTTCTCTCTCTTTAAGTTATAATTGAATCTTTCAACTAAATCCTCCAAATTTTCATCCTCTCTTTGCATCATTTTGAACAATTCATCTTTGTCATTGATAGGCATGCAATAATCCAAATACCTATCCAAAAACACTTTCTTCATGTCATTCCATGTTCTAATAGACTGAGTGACCAATCCCATGAACCATTTTAAAGTAGCTCCTTTCAATGTTGAAGGAAACAGTTTGAGTTTTTGAGTCTTATAAATAATCATAAGTTCTGCACAAGGCTTCAAAATCAAATAAAAAAGTTTCAGGATCTTCACTTTTTAATCCATGAAAATTCGGGAGGATAGAAGGTGAGATATTTTTCATTGTGGCATCTGTTTCTTCATCAACTATAGGGAATCCAAAAGAATTATCAACTTCCCTATTTCCTCTACCTTCTCCATTATTTCCTCTACCTCTACCTCTTCCTCTACCTCCTCCTCCTCCAAACAGTGAGAATTCTCCATCCTCTCCTTCTTCTTCTTCAGAGTTAATATAAGATTCAACCTGCAAGGTTAATTTCTCTTCCTCTGGTTCCTTTATCAATGGTATGTGGAAGAGAGGTTCTACTTCTTCTTCTCCTCTAGGTATTCTTAATTCTTCAACTAAAATATTGTTATAGACATTTTTGGGCACTACAACCCCAATCATAAATGTCCATAAACTGAGGGCTCCTAAGTCCCTAAACGTGTTGCTTCACTACCTAAAGGAACAAGGTCAGCTGATTACATCATCTCCTAGAAGTTCTCCACTAAAAACTGCTCAGAAATGGTCAAAACTG
>APFE030353578.1:1817-67957 GCA_000404065.3 Pinus taeda
GTACAGAGATCGACTGTATGGGCATTCACCGGATATCTCACCTTCCAAAGGAAGGATGAATCCAGAGGCTACCTGGCCCGATTACAGGTTCTGCCTAGAGAAATAGAATGTAAACACTTCCTGAATAGTAGATCTGATGATCAACAGCTCTGATACCATGTAGAAATTTTGAATAATTTAACACATATTCAACAGAGATTATCCTGATCATGTACTATTGCGGAAAACATACACAATACATAAGCTCCTCTACGTTGATCATCAATATAGCAGCATCAATAACAATAAAACATCAAGAGCATTCACACATTAACACAGTATGTATCCCGGGGAAAGCATCTCGCTAAAAACCCCAACTATCTGTATATTAATGATTGAGTCATGTAACATTACAAAGTACAATGCTTATCACAAGCAATCCAGTACCAGCTCCACCTGTTACACACAATACAGCTCAGATCTGAATCAATCCTTGGCTCAAATCTCTTCCGCTGCTTGCCTGCCTCTGTTGCTCAATACCTGCACAAGAACCGGTGATAATTCCAAGGCAGCCACGTCTTTCCTTGGCTAAATCACGTGAGAACAAGCTACAATGTGGGAAAACTCATTGGCATACTCAATCCCCTGATTTTTGCAAGATCTGGTGCACAACTATAGTCACAACTGATAGCAATCTGATTCTCTAACACCTGTCCCTGCTGAACTGAACATGCACTGACATGAAACTGAGTTAAATGATGTATTCATTAGTTGTATTATGAGTTAATAACTTGTGAATTAATTAATAACTAATTCACCCAACTCATCTCTAGTCTATTCGCCAGTTAGACTAAATACAACCAGTTTAACAAAGCTAAACCGAACACAACTCCATCAACTGCACCTCCAGTCCACTAAACTCAACTCACTTGAGTTCTAACTGAAGTCATGCATGCAAATATTCAACTAACCCATAAGAACCACGTATTTTCTTCATGCAATTGCATGTGCCACATCCGTAGCTCGAACTGAAGTGCTCCAAGAGAATAAGACAAAGTTTATAGTCCAAATATTATTGTGAGATAATAATATTTGACTTTTCTATTTTTGACAGCCAGTCTAAAAATAGACTTGATCACTCACACTGTGATGACTCACACTTTCATCAAAAATAGAATTCCATCTATTTGTCCAACTTGATCAATCATCCATAAACAACAACTTGCAATTCATAGACATGATCCATATGTCTAAAAATAGACATAGTCTAAAAATAGACTTGCGCCAAAAATAACCTGCGGGCCCACTTAGTGAAGGCGACTCTTTTCACTAAGCTCCATCATCTTGTTGTAATCTCAACAAATTTTTGAAGTTTGATTGTAGGGAAAGCCTCTAGAAGGTTGGTATAGGCCTCTTAGGACCCCTCCACACCTTCCTACACCTCTGAAAATCCCAAGGTCACCCTCCATTGCCACTTAAGTACTGCCACATCCACAAACGAATGAATTACATGCACAGCAGTTTCACACAAAATACATAAAAATCCAAAAAAGACAAATTTTCCTCATTTCCTTCTAGAAATAGCTTGAATAGGTGTAGTTTACTTCCTCAGTAGGTAATGGAATTCATTTCATAGGTTCTCATCTCTTTTTCTACAAAAGTACGGGTAGTTGGTAAATTAGGGTCTGTTAGGTTTTGCTTTACATTCCAGTCTTCTTTCTCTTTCTGCAAGTAGAATAGCCTCTATAGAGTAAGATTTCCTTTCTTCCATCATATTTAGAGCTTCTTCTAGAATTCATAGAAGTTGGCTTGAGCTCCTAGTGATCTTGCGCCAGCAGACCAAGTGACAGCCTATAGTAAGAACTAGTACTTGTGCATACAACATCGTTGCTTCCAAGTTTGTTACGAACTACTGGGTTGATAAAAGAAAAGTAGGAAGCCCCAGGAGTTGTAGCATTATTGCTGCAATACTGGTGCTCACCACATCCAATGTGGACCGTGGCTTTTTTGTCATGTTCTAGTCAAAGGGTGGTGATTTTTGTGTAGTTTAAGGAGTTTGAGCCTTACAGTTATGTAGGGTGGTTTTCTCATAACCTCGCCCATTTGGTGGTGCTCAAGTGTGAATTTGTGGCATTCGTGTGGTTGTCCTCTGGAATTGTGTGGTGTAAAGTTGGCCTTGGTGTGACTGGGGCAGAGATTGTGTGCCTTTATGGGTTGAAGTGCACTTGGGGTGGTTGCAACGGAGGGGGTGCAGGCCACCCAATGTGGTTAGTGGCTTGTTTATCTTAGGCTTGCAAGAGGGTGGTGACCAAACTGGTGTAACAATTCCCTCGGGGGTGGTTCAACAACCCAAGTATTAGTTATTGTTATTGTAGGTGTCCTCCTTTTCGGGGAGCCTTCCCCTTCTCTCTAGTTAATTTGCCTCTTCTATCAATGCCCCATCAATGGGGTCAACCCCGCTATGGATGTGGGAAGCAGTAGCCGGAGAGGCGTCCTAAGCCTGGACATAATGCATCCCTGACCAATTCTAGTAGCTGAGACATTAAGGAAACAAAGAATGTATCTCCAATTTGTTTCATGGCCAAGTGGTAGCTCTTGTCACTTTGGAATCTCTTGCAGCACACCTTCATCAAATCCAAATCAATATGGATATCCTCCAAGATCACAGGTAAGAAGACATGAATGAAACTATTGCGTATTTCTCAAACATCTTGTATAGTTAGAATGAGATATTGGAGTAGTTGGACAGTCTTCGGCGTCAACATCATCATACAGACAACCACCTTCGTAGTCTGGGAGCGAGGGTGGAGCATATTGACTTCCATAGCCATGATCGTGTCAGTTTCTTCATTTCTCCTCTTGTACTTCTTTCTCACCCACCACCTCGATATGAATCTTTTAGTTATGGTTTTGTTTTTGTTTGTGTCAGTTATGTCTAGGCTTGAATGCCCTACGGAAATAATGTATGTTAGTTGTCCTTTTTGGTATGTCCCAATCCCCACTCTCAAACATGTTGGTTGGAATGAGAGAGTGGAGGCTACCATGATGATCTTTGTAAGTTGTATTTTATTGAAAATCTAATGAAAGCATTTTTTACTGACAAAAAAAAATTACATTATTCCTAAAAATGGGAAATTTCTTGTAGAACCAATGAAACATACCGAATCCGGGACAACAATCCCATTGTTTATATAAACCAAAAAGTCATTTTATTCCTAAACTAATAGTTTACTCAATATTGTACATTATTATTAAAAATGGGATATTTCTTGTACAACCAGCATAACATACAAAATCCAAAACAACGATCTTATTGTTTAGATAAAGCTTCCCAAAAACCATTGTGTGAAGAAACTGGATACCCAACCAAAAAAGCCTAAAATAAAAAGAGAAAATTTAGAGGGGACTTTACGTTGTTAGTAAAAATCCAACTATTGTTATTCCAGTTGCATTTTGACGTGAAGTTACTAACCAATAATAATGCAAGCCAGATAAAACGTGAGTCCCTCAATTTTATGGTTTTCATTGTTATTATGCATGGATGCAGACACTCTCAATTTTCTACTTTTTTATTAAGACTCCAATTTTAGACATAATAGTAGAATTCGGTTGAAGAAGGCCTTTCCATAGAAATCTTCGATGAGGAATTTGAATAGGCCAAATGTTTCTAGACTTAGACTCACAGAAATCCTAGCCTGTCATAAAAAGGTCATTCCAACTAGATATCACATTTCTCCATTGAAAATACAAATACAAAGTGGCATAGGAATTTGTAAATATAAGTTACAATAGACAATTTTTGGGCTTTATAATGCAGGAGTGTCATTGTAGAGAAGGAAAGAAAGGCTTTCTAATCTTTTTGTATAACTTGTATGTTTTCTCCTATTAATGTTGATGTATATACTTGATTTTTTTTCTAGATTGAATTTTTTTGATACAATAGGCCCCAAATTGTACAGAATCCTAATCATATATGGCAACAATGCTTATAGTTTATAGGCCTCTGATTAGATGTTGCATTCCTTAAATCCCATGAGCAAATGATAGATTTTAGTAACACAAACTTCTCTTATAGAAGTAAAGTTAATACTAGTAACATCTGAAATGGACCAATGACCACAACTTTCACCAAAAGGATGCACGTCAAACATTATAACTTATTTTTCTCAAAGAATAAATTAGAGTATATATCTACAAAATCTTTGTATACAGAAACTATGCTAACAACTTACAGGTCCCTATTGAAGGCTCGAAATTCTCTGCCTCAACATCAAGGATAACCACCTAATTGGGAACTTAAGGCAGCTTCTTTTCCATTTGGAATGGTGGCTTTGACTGGGATTATGGGACCATTTTTCCTTAATAAAAGATATAAAAATGGATGATATATATAATTGTGGGGCTAATCATGTAAATGAAACTAAGAAACAAGAATAAATAGAGTTAAAATACCTATCCCAGGAAAGCTTTCTCTATATATGTTACTTTAGAAAGATCTCACATTTAACATGACAATATAGATCATCAAGTCCTTTATGAGGTTAAAACAATTAAGATAACTAATTTAATTAAATAGTTAATTGAATTAGTTTATGAAAATCATTGCACATATAAGATATCATTGTTCATGGATATACTTAAAAGATTTCAAGCAAACATATCAATATGATAAATGCTTAATTGCTTGAAAGAACATTTATGATAAACACAATTAAAATGACCATTCAACTCATAAACACAGTATTGATACATAGATAGTAATACCTAATATATGTTGACTCTACTCATAAGTGAAACAATAATGTTTCCGCTTTATATTAATATCACTTCAAGTTACAGTAGTGCAAACCAAAAGATTTCTTGCCAAAATTCAGAATCCCTTCTTCATAGAAATGAATAGTATTTATAGTTTGTAATGAAAATACTAATATAGAAAAGTACCATAAAATATTGTAGTGGTTTCAACAAACCACACTTAAAATAAAGTAAAAATATAATAAAAGATTGTAGTTGTAACAACTTGACTATGGCTGAGATGAAGGCTGCTCTCCCATATGTTGTCGAAGTTCACATATATCTATCATTGGCTTTAATTCAGGTGGATGATGAGGTTGTATGCACATTCGTGCAGTGAATAGTGCATCACTGAGTGCTGGAAGTAGATGGGTATTCATGTTCGAGAGACACCTCAGCATTAGCCAATTACTATGCGGTTTAACTAAGAAATTCCAAAGCCATTCCATGTCAACCTTTTTGATAGATTCTTGATTTTCTCAGCTTTCTTCTTTGATGATTCCTACCATGTTTTAGTTAACAATTTCACATCAGGAAAAGTATCCTCAGGGCAGTCTGAGATAGGTTGGCCTCTAATAATTGTCACTGATTGATTCAGTGAGATTGTTTGAAATATCCATGGCACTGAAGATTTCCCTTTCTGCATGCTTGAGATTTATTTCCCACTCTTGGAAAATAATATCTTTTTATGATTCTTCAAATTTAGGGAGATCAACTGATCTCCCTTAGTACTATCTTTCCAGTCTATATAATCTGAAATCTTCTCCTAAACTTCTCTATAGTATCTCCTTAGATCATATAATTGATTCACTAATAAAACACTTGATTGGCATAAGTCATGGATAGTGGCTAATATATGACAGAAAGTAACCTGTTGTTGAGAAAGGGGATTGTTTAGTTCCTAATTCCTTATTAAATTTAGTTATCTCAGGATTCACCTTTAATTGCATAATATTTTGTTGGAGTTCTTGGATTTGAGTATCCCTAATCCTCAGATTAGATTTATGTTGAATATTTAAGTCATTGAAGTTCTTTTGCAGTTTTGCAAGATGTGCTTGCCACGGTTAAGCAATTACTTGTTTTTCATTCTCAAAACCTTGTTCTAGCTACTTAATCCTTTCATATTTCTCCCTTAGGAGTTGTTATACTTCATAGGCTTTATCAATAGTAGCATTGGCATATGCTCCTACAAATTGTAAAAGCCTTCCGAGATCCTCAATAGGAGTAGCTCAAGAATCCTTCCAAATTATTTCAAAGGAAGCATTACTAGGGACTAGAGCCCAGGTTTATTCAACTATCTTTGTTTTTCTCTGTCTGCTAACCATGACTTTATGTTTTGGACTATAAAACACATCAAGAGAAGGAATTTCTTCAATTTTCAAAATGACCTTAGACTTCTAAATCATCAGTGTCCAAAGTTTTATCAGAAGACTCAATAGTAAGTGAGGTCTTCCCTGTAACTTCAGGGGTCTGTGTAATATTCATTTGGAATGGAGTCTTTAGATTCTTAGGATCTATTTCTTTAGTGAACTACTCCCATATTTCATCTAGATTTTTGTTTGTTAAAGTTTCTTCTTCTTGAGAAGAAGAAGAAGTACCTGTGTCTTTTATCTTAGATGCATTAGGGACCTGTGTTGTACTAGCTAAAACTCCTCCTTATTTGTATTTTGTTGATGAAGGATCAATAAATCCATAGGCAAGTGAGTTGTCCTTTTATTCCTTTACTATTTAAACTGAATCAATTCCTCAGAAGATGATTGTGTTGCTGCTAGTTTCTCAAGCTCAGAATAGATAGAAATTCATTCCAATAAATCATCAAACTTGTCTAGCTAATTTGTGAATTGCATAAGTTTCACTTGTATAGTGACATTCTTGGCAGTATCATTCAGATCATATTGTTTATTGGGAATAGTTGGGAAATTTAAATGTAGAATTTCTTCAATCTCAAGAGTAGCATGCCTGAAATCGTCAAGAGTATAAAAACCACATTGAATAGTAGAGGTAGGCCACATTGTCTTTTTATTGTCTTTCATAACTTTTGAAAGTCCATTTCCAACAGTTTGGTAGGCTATCTCTAGGGTTAGGAGTTTATGGAGAACATAAAGGAGAAACACATGAGGGTTTTCAAGGCTGTCGAAGATCTGGATCTGAGTGGAGGATTATTCTCCAAACCATCTTCCAATTGATAATAAATCATTATTTGCTTCAAGTGAAAGTCTAGGAGCTCTCCCATTAAAGACACTTTGGTGGATGGGAAACATAACTCCATGGAAAAATTTATAGAGATGAGGTTGGTATTTGGATTCCAAGAGTATGTTATGATAGATATGGATAGGCATAGGGTCTCCTATGGTCCATTTCCATCCCATGGATGTAAAATCGGAAGTGAAACAGATAACATCCATTATATAGGTGCTCATATAGAAAGGGAGAACAATGTTCTCAGAAAAAGTGTGATTTTTCCTATAATTCATGATCTCGGTACTTATAGTATCACACAATATAGTTCCGCAATCCATAATATATCCATCTGAGGCAACATCAATTAAGGGTACCTATTGGTTTGAGAATTTATGGTTATTAGGGTAACCAAAAATTCTACACATCATAGCATCTATATAACATAATGGTCTAGCAATGGAAGAAGTACCATACATACCCTTATCCTCTTCCCTTCTTCATCCTTTGATGACCTCTAATTGATCCTCATTTTCTTTCATGAATTTCTCTAAAATTTGATTGTCGTATTTTTCTGGGGCGACGGTAACTGATACATCTTTCTCAAATCAATGTTGGTGAATGACCCAATAACTGTGTCCCTCTTAGTCATGAAATTCCTTTCTGAAAGATTCAAATGGTCAATAACCCATTTAACCATATATCTATAGGGTAGGATGTTGGGCTGGGCTACAATCCTATGCAAGAATGAATTGGCGACACCACTATAAGTAATTTCAGAAAAAGTGGCAGAACCCTTAGCTGTGGTTGTTTTCTCTGACACCATGGGTTATTCATATTCAAAGAGTTTATAAATGAATTCCTAAGAAGAGCTTTCAACATTGGGAGTGTAGGTTGTGTCTGAGAATAACATAGGCATTTCGGTAGCTTCAGGTGTAGGAGCGACTGGCTGTTGTTGAACAATAAGTTTCTTCTTTGGTTTAGTTGCCCTAGACATTTTTGCTAATATTTTCTTATCGGGGCTGGCATGCAAATGAGAACATGAGAATAAGCGGAGACTTCCTTAACTAAAGAATTATTTAGAGAGAATATCCAATTTCATATCAATTTATGTCTTTTATGAGAAAAATCTAGTGGTATTGTGTCACAATAATGAAATCATTTAGAACATTGAAATCATAAATTCGTTACATTTAGCCATTAAATGATCAAACATGGATTCACATGGGCTTTCATACACATCAGCATATCAGAGAATTATATCAGATAAATCTTATGGTTGTATCATTGAAACATGTGATATTCTCACTCTCCAATAGGTTTTTACTATTGAGATGTAACGGCTAAAAAATATAAGTGGGAAGGGATATCGAAGGTCCCGTATCAGAGATTTGATATTGGGGGTTGGAAAGAGTAACAACTGATTGGAAGTCTTGATATGGAAGTTTCTATATGGATATGGGGATTTTATTGGAGATCATAGGATTGGGAATATCGGAGATAGGCTATACGCGGATATCATAGTATCGTAGATGTGAGGATATTGCAGTATTGACGATGTCATCTATCTGAGGATGGGCGAGAAGAGATATCAGAGGATTGGGGGATCGAGATATCAGAGTATTTAGAGTGATTCTCACATTGAAAACTCTGATATTCAAAAGCTCCAATAATGCTATGTGGAAATCCTGTGGGGTCAGGCCTTTATTATTATATTCGCAAAGAAGTTGTTTATTACTTTTAGACTTAAATTATTTGAAAAATTTAATCATGGAAGGTTTTATTAGAAGCGATGCACCAATGGGGACATGTTACAATATTTACAATATTCTGATAACTTTCTTTCAATAATATATTTTAAACAAAATCCAACGGGTAGCTTATTTATGAATGTCTTATGGCCCTAAGCTTCGATATGAAGGCTTCGATAAGGGAGATTTCTCATTTAGTCAATTTTTTTTGGAAAAATAAAATTAATATTGTCTTATTTTATTAAAACTAAGGGATTTTATACTAAGTCAAAAGGGTCCCCATTATTTATTAGTTCTACTATTAACCGAATGGGGGGTTGTTAAGTAGTACAATAGTCACCTATTTCATTATTACATTTTCTAAGGCCCATGAACAAAAAAATATTCCAATGACATAAAATTTACTTGATATAAATAAATTTAATATCAGTAACCATCTAAATCATATTAATTCCTACAGGTTTCGCTAAAACGAAGAATATCAAATATTATAACTTATTTTTCTCAAAGAAAATATTACAATGAACTTATCTAAAAATCCATATAAAAAATAGAGAATCTACATTTCGAAAAAAGAATCAATGTTGCACAACTATCTCCATATTCTAAATGTCATCTTATAAGGCTTAATGCTCTGTGTAAAGAAGAGAATTTTATCTCAGATTGCACCGTTGAGTGGCCTCATCTCCATCATAGTTTTGTTAGCTTTTCCCTCAGCATTTTATAGAGTACAAACTTGCTTCAAATTCCAAGATGTGTGTAGATGTTTACACAACATTCCAATTGTGGGTGGCTACATTTTAGGCATGATCCATGGGAAATTAGCACTAACCTCAAATTGGCATTTCTAGATACCGTGCAATGATTGGACCTTTTGGGGTCATTCTACAACTACTGCCACCATTGAAATTGGTAGACTGAGGAAAAAATAAATTAAAAACAATAAAAAAATCAAATAGTAAACTAAAAAAACACAAAGTAAAAATTAAAACAAATAATATGCATTTGGCCCTCATGTAAGGGCCTCTCTTACATTAGTCCCACCTAGCATCTCCATTGAACCCTCAAACTTACCTCACAGAGCTTGAAGAGTGCCTAATGCAACATAAGCATTAGTAGAAGAGTTAGAAGTTTACCTATATAATTCATCCATCGGTTAAGAAGTTGATCAAGCATAAGTTGATCTGGTTGATTCATCTAAAGAACTTGTTCCAAATCTATTTTTAGACCAAGGTGTAGGAGAAATTATAGGTACGGATGTAAAATTTGGATCAACAAATTACCCGTTCAACATCCCCACCAATTCAAGATAAATACCCTACTAGAGAAAAGTAAGGAGTCATTGATTTTTCTTATTCAGTTCCATATCTGTTGGGCACGAGATCCCCCAAGGGAAGTTTTGGGGCTAAAAGCCCATATTTTGGTTAAAAGTTGTAAATCTGATGTAAAGACTCCACATTTTGTGGGCACAGAGCGCGTAGCTTATAAATGAGTCATAGGGTTGTCCGCCCTCAATTTTGTAATGTAATGTTGGTTATAGAGATCTACCCATGGTCTGCGGACCATGGGATTATATAAATAGAGTGAGGCTCTAAGTTGTAAATAAATCAATTTGAATGATCATGGAACAGAGGCATAGTGGAAGATCTAAGGGTAAATTCGAGTCTTTGGGTCGTAGAGTGGGAGAAGCCTCTAGAGCTAAGTAAGTAGAGGGCTAGTAGTCCATAGTTGAGTGCACGGACCCCTGCAATTGAGTGCGCAGGGCGAGTCGAGTCTGTAATTGTTGAAGCATTAATAAAGAGAAGTTTTACAGCAATTCTATGTATTTATTTCTTGTTTTCTGTATCGAATATATTGGGTATAAATTGTATTTCTATTGTCTATATGGTGCGCGAACATATATAATTGTGTAGATTAAGTGAATGTGAGTTAAAGTATCTGGTTACATGAAGTTGACTAACATCTATAAGAGGATAAGTAAGATACGTGGTGTAATTTTGGGAAATAACGCAGATCGCTACCATAACAGCGTGGAATCACCTCAGCCCCTGGTTAGGGCTGCGTGAAGGACAATTATAGTAGATCATGAAGGTATCATAGGAAAGAACAGTGCACGAAGTAACCTGTGAAGGTAGGCACAGTTGGACTAAATCAATCCCTCAGACATCTCAAGGGTGTGAAATCTTGCTTCCAACATCCCCCCATACTGATTCGGGTAAGACTTCAGTCCGCGCTCTGCGTGCTGATGCCGAAAGGGCCAGTAGTGTAGGGATTTGTTTGGCTAATTAACTTCAAACCTGGGTCAGGCCCCATCAAGCCAACAATATCCTCAAAATTCAAAGGTTCATGATGGAGACCTAGGTTATGCCTTTAGTGATCCTAGAGAGGAAGATACAAATGTTCCAAATTCTTTGTATGATGTTATAGATATAGACATAATGCATTTGTAAATTGCAGCTGTCATGGGTAGGGCACAACGATTCACACAGTTTTGATTCATTCCCTAGATCTAGTGAATTGTGGTATTGTGGCAAGACCCTAACCATTTTACAATGCTTCCCTTTGAAACATTAGAGTAGGTAGATCTCTAGTTGGGTAGGGCCCTCTTGTATTCAAAAACTCTAGTAATATTCATCCATAATGCCTGCTAGCATTATGTGTTGAAGAATCTAGGGCAAAGTAGTGTAGTGTGATTCGTCGTTACTTGATAAAAATTTGTGGATTATTTTTACTTTTCCTTATTATCTTCTTATTATTATTCTTATTATTAGCGCATAAGTGTGTACTTCATAAAACTTCTACCAAAACATAAAAAGAAGAACACAAGATGGTGTCTCTCTACCAGGGCCAAAACCTCTCTTCTCTTGAGAGGAAAACCCTTTCGCGAATTTCTCTTTTGAAGCTTCTATTGATCAATGCCAAACCCTAGACCCCTAACAAGAATATCCTCCAAGCACAAGTTAAGTCTTTCTTCCTTTTTGCACCTTACACCTTAGCACTTCTTCCGGCACTTTGTTTCTTGACACTTTGTCCTCCTTCTAGCACTTCGTTCTCCTACTCCTTAATGATAAGTTCTCTTATGCTAGATCTAGAAGAGATGTTTCTCTTTGATCCTAAGTGAACCCTCTCACATAGGATAATTCCTTTCTTCTCTTCACCAATCAAGCTTCTTCTTCATGTAAGATGGTAGGCTTGATGTGGAAGTACTGTATCCCTAAATTCTTGCATTTGTTGGAGGTTTCGTAGTGTTCTTTCTTCCTTTCTCCTTCATATGTGAAAGTCTCTTCTTTGCTTTAATGAGAGGCCTTGTAGATATAAGTTTCAAGCCCAAACAATGATAAGTATGCTATTTTTATATTGTTTTTGATATTCCCATAAAAATCCCTCCTTTTCTTGTACACGTGATTGCGGTTTTCCCTAGAAACAGTCCTTCAAACTTTGTTGTTTTTCCTCCTTACTTTGCTGTCCTAGTAGATCCTTTTCTTCGGCTTCTTTTGTTCCTCTTTTCCCTCCTTTCCTTTTCAGATTTCAGAGCTGAATGAATGCATTGTATTGGAGTGGACATCCTCTATAAATAGGGTATTATCCCTCCATTTAGGCCAACTAGTCATCTTGTTTGTAGGTCGACTTTGAGGGTTGTTTGGAGGTTGATTTGTTGAGAAGACTTCATGGTGGTGTAGCATTCTTGAAGGAGCTTCTTGATGGTGCCATTGCATAGGAGTAGACTTGAATTTTCTTGGAGGTTTTCACTTTGAATTTAATATATATTTATACATGGTGTAACATTCCCTTAAGGCCTTCAACATTTCCTTTTGACTATTTGACTCACCTATAGCACTTTGACATATGCTAGACCTACTTCAACCAACAAGAAACTCATTGACATATATTATAAAAACAATATTTCTTTTCTTGAATAAGTACAAATATCAAAAGTACATTTATGAAGACCAACCCTAGTTACATTTCCTTTAACACTCCCTCTTAACTGGGGAGATATTCATATAACATTACAAGGTGTTTGGCTATTATCAATCTTCAATAATTCACATAAGAGAAACTGGATTTGCAATCCATCTATTATAACATCATATGCATTAGCATTGTCATAGTGCAAGGCCTTCACTAATAGCTCAATCTCTCTACGAGACCATGAGCTACAATTTTGGCGAGACCAATGATTTACAGACACCTTCATCATTGTCTCTCAAGGTACATACCCACCCAGGTGTTCTCAAAGTATGACCTTCTAGGACTATTCTTATCTTGGGTTCCCAACCCTCAAAGAATATCGGTCCTCTTGCCTACTCTTTTCTTGGATCCCCTACATATCCTCAAAGAGTATCAGATGCCAGACGATTACCTAGTCCTCCCATTCTTTATTCCCAAGTGAAGACAAGAATGTTGTGTCTATCTTGTGTCTACATTTCCATTCATGGCCTTCATCTAGACTTACGTTTTTAGTCCCGGTCTAGTGCATAACTCATGAAATGGAAAACACAATTGTCACTCCTTTGTAATCAAGGGTGATCCAAAAATCCCTCTTGATTAGGGACTTGTCAAAGATCCCTCTTAACTAGGGAATCATTCATTCATCAACAACTTCTTCTTCAGGTGTCCTTCAGCTGCTTGATATTCTTCCTTTCTTTGATGTCATGAAGTATTGTTCAAAATTATTCTAGGCAGGGCACCATCCATTGATCACTTTCCTTCTTGGTTTTTCATGTCATTGTTTCCTTCGTGGAAAATGTTTTTCTTATCATTCATTAGGTTTTATTTTAATCTTATTTACTCCTTTGTCATCTTGTCCATGCCTCAGAATACTCTTCTCATGGATGCTTCGTTGTACTTGCTTGTTTACATGCTTCGACCTAGCAGCCCATCATGACTTCATCCTAATATTGCTTCAACATTGCTTTTTGCTAGATGTTTTCTTCATCACGACATCTTCGTAGGGTAGAATCATTTATCTCCATCTTTTATATCTCTAAGGCCTTCATAGGTGTCAAGGGTCCTTCCTTTGTCAGAGTGGTCTTGCCTTCTTTTCGAGAGATATCTTCAAAGTATCTTGTCAGATAGTGATTCTCGGTGATCATGGTGTTCTTCCACATGCTTGATCTCTTTCTTCATTTGCTTCAGATAGGTCAACCATCTTATGCTTCTTGTGAGAGCATTCCTTCATTGCTTGCTTCATAGACTTGTTAGCATTTCTTCTTTCTTCTTAGTTAACAATCTTATACTCCTTATGTGAGCATATTCTTTTGTTGACCTTCGTTGCATTGTGGTACATGCCTTAGAGCATGTTTTTGGTGAAAGAGATTCTTTCATGCTTGATCATGTTATAGAACTATCCCATGACTCAATAATATACAAATGATAACATGACTTAAACTTTGATGCATGCATACCTCATCTTGATTATTCTTTGATCATCTTAGCTTCATTTGGTTGTCTTTGGTGTTTCCCTTCTTGCTTCATCTCATCTTTCCTGCATATCATCCTTTTCTTAAATCCCATGAATGGGATTCCCAATGATACATCTGCTTTAGTCCATGAAACTTATTTTGAAGATTCCATCATAGGATCTTAAAGATCATTGCCTTGCAAATGTTTCTTTTCTTTTGATGATGGAAGTCTTCTAAGATTCCTTTTTATGTTCAATTTTATTTAATCATGGATGAGGTCCTATACTAGGGATGCTTCTTCTACATGAATATCTTGAGCTATATCTGCCATGCTCCTATATTCTAGAAGATATTTCTACTCATGCATTTTGTTCTTATCATAAATGCTATATCTTCATGAGTATCTAGAAATCTATGTAAATCGTGCTTCTAGGGTCTAGAGGATGTTTCTAGCCATGCAATTTTAATCTATTCCTACATGATCCTATCCTACTCAAAAATTTGAAAGAAGTCCAAAAGTAAAGAGTTTGACCTAGTCATAGGAGAGATACGGAGGATCTTCCTTCTTTTTCTTCTTTCCTTCTTCTTTCACCACTTGAGTTATGTGAGCTTCTTCCCACTTTATTTTGTTGTTGTTGTCCTTCTCAAGCTTAGGACAATTCATTTTGTAGTGTCCATATTCTTGGCATCCAAAACATTGGATTTTGGACATGTCTTTGTTCTTTGTTCTTTGTGGACCAAAATTTTCAAATTTACCCTTTTTCTTTGCCATGGTAGAAAATGGTTGCTCCTTCGATCCCACATCTTCCTTTTCCTTAAGTATGGTTTCCTCTGTTCTGCATAGAGACCACATTTCACTGATAGTGGTTTCTTCCTTCTTGGCATATATTCTTGATGTGAAGTTTCCCCAATCCTTGGGTAGAGCATTGAGTACTACATTTTTCATCTCTCTGTCAAACATGAATTCCCCAAGCATTCCTAGGAGATATTACTTCTTCATTTGTGGATACCAAGAATAACTCTATTAGTTTATCATAAATTTCTTTTGATGTCCAAAACTTGGAGACATAGGGAATGAGAGAGTCTTTGATTGATTCTATTAGAATCCTTTGAGCTCTTGTCTCATCCTTATTGTACTTCGGTAAGGCTTGAGTTTTTTCCTTATCAGGGATAGTGATATTCCCTTTGACATGTTTTGAGAGTTCATTCTCCTTGAGAAGTATATCAATCCTCTTTTTCCACACCAAAAATTTATTGGTACCTACGAATTTATTGCTTTCCTTGCAAAAAGGCATTGATGCATATTCAGAAGGGGACATGTACTTACTTGATAGATTTTGCGATGTAGTAGATTTGATTCCTCTTTGGAGACTTGATGGCTTTCCTTCCTTGGATCTTGATGTTCTTCAAGTTCCCTTCTCCAAGTGGACTTTATTGATGATGCTATTTTCTTGAAGACTTGTAGCTTGATGTAGGTCCTTCTTCAATATTCTCTTCGTTGTAGCTACCTTTATGTAAGGCTATTTCTTCTAGATTTGTAGACCTTCTTGACATTTAAGTAATTGATATTTCTAGGCTTGATGCTTCAACTTTATAAATGCTTCTCCTTGATGAGTGTTCTTGATTTGTCCTTTCCTTGATGTGTTCACCTTAGCTTTGATACCATGTTGAAGAATGTAGGCAAAGTAGTGTAGTGTGATTCTTCATTACTTGATAAAAATTTGTGGAGTATTCTTACTTTTCCTTATTAGCTTATTCTTCATCTTCTTATTATTAGTGCATATGTGTGTACTTCATCAAACTGCTTGCAAAAAGGCATTGATGTATATTCATAATGGGACATGTACTTACTTGATAGATTTTGAGACGTAGTGGGTTGGCTTCCTCCTTGGAGACTTGATGGCTTTCCTTCCCTAGATCTTGATGTTCTTCAAGTTGCCTTCTCCAAGTGGACTTTCTCGATGATGTTATTTTCTTGAACACTTGTAGCTTGATGTATGTCCTTCTTCAATATTCTCTTCTTTGTAGCTGCCTTTATGTAAGGCTCTTTCTTCTAGATTTATAGACCTTCTTGTCATTTAAGTAATTGATATTTCTAGGCTTGATGCTTAAACTTTGTAAATGCTTCTCCTTTATGAGTGTTCTTGAGTTGTCCTTTCCTTGATGTGTTCACCTTAGCTATGATACCATGTTGAAGAATATAGGAAACATAGTGTAGTGTGATTCTTCATTAATTGATAACAATTTGGGGAGTATTTTTACTTTTCCTTATTAGCTTATTATTATTATTATTCTTATTAGTGCATATGTGTGTACTTCATCAAACTGCTACCAAAACATAAAAACAAGAACACAAGATGTTGGCTCTCTGTCTGGGACAAACCTCTCTTCTCTTGGTAGGAAAAACCTTTCATGAATTTCTCTTATTGAATCTTCTATTGATCAATACCAAACCCTGTACCCCTGACAACAATATCCTCCAAGCATATGTTAAATCTTTCCTCCTTTCTGCACCTGATACCCTGGCACTTCTTTCGACACTTTGTTTCTCAGCACTTCATCCTCCTTCTTTTGGCATTTTGTTCTCCTACTCCTTGATGATAAGTTCTCTTATGCTAGTTGTAGAAGAGATGTTTCTCTTTGATCCTAAGTGAACCCTCTGACATAGGATAATGCATTTCTTCTCTTCACCAATTGAGCTTATTCCTCATGTAAGATGGCAGAATTGATGTGGCAGTACTGTAACCCTAACTTCTAGCACAAGTGGGAGGTTTTGTGGTGTTATTTGTTCCTTTCTCCTTCATATGTGAGAGTCTCTTCTTCGATTTAATGAGAGGCCTTATAGATATAAGTTTCAAACCTAAATAATGAGAAGTATGTTATTGTTATATTATTTTGATATGTCCACAGAAATCCCTCCTTTTCTCGCACATGTGATTGTGGTTTTCCCTAGAAACAATCCTTCAAAATTTGTTGTTTTCCCTCTTTACTTCACTGTCTTAGTAGACTCTTTTCTTCAACTTCCTTTGTTCCTCTTTTTCCTCCTTTCCTTTTCGTATTTCAGAGCTGAATGAATGCATTGTAATGGAGTGGAAAATCTCTATAAATAGAGGATTGGCCCTCCATTTAGTTTGACTAGTCATCTTGTTTGTAGGTCGAATTTGACGGTTGTTCGGAGGTTGATTTGTTGAGTAGAATTCATGGTGGTATATCATGCTTGAAGTAGCTTCTTGATGGTGCCATTGCATAGGAGTAGACTTGAATATGCTTGGAGGTTTTCCCTTTGACTTTAATATATATTTATACATGGTGTAACATGCCCTTAAGGCCTTCAACATTTCCTTTTTACTATTTGACTCACCTATAGCACTTTGACATGTGTTAGACCTACTTCAATGAGAAATAAACTCATTGACATATATTATAAAGATAATATTTCTTTTCTTGAATAATTACAAATATCAAAAGTACATTTATGAAGACCAAACCTAGTTACATTTACTTCAACATTATGCACTACCATGACACCGTGTTCCTCCTCGTCATTTTGACAGTCACTTTGCTGCCCTTGGATCTTATAGATCCCAAGAAGATTAAGAGCTTGCCAAAGTATAAGATTCCCAAAATTGAGACACCCAAGTCTGAAATGTTGGATTGCTAAAAAGTTTTATTATTTGTGTTCTTTGGAATTGTGGGACCTTTGCAGCTAACATTGTATCCCCTGTTCAAGGTAAGCCTACTCTTCATTGTTATTTATGTTCTCATTTTCTGAGTATGTATGAAAAAAATGAGTTTTTCAGTGTATTTCATGGTTAAATATAATGAGAAATATTAGATACAAAGGTGGCTACACTACAGATGGGGCTATGAGAAGATACATCATGTTCACCAACAGTTCACTTCTTCAATGGATTTAGATGCTCCATATGCACATTGGTTAGAGGTGCAGATATTGGGGATCCTATTTGCAGCTTGTGCAAGTGTTATAGAAAATTAGTCGAGAAACAAGAGTCATGGAAAATAACCAAAGGAAAGAAGAAGGACAGTAATTAAACCCCAAAAGATACCCAAAGACTTACATTTTTTTTGGTTATGTGGAGCTCAAGTTCGTTTGGAATAAAACCCTCCTATGTGTGGGGAGAACATGTAACATTTGGATAATCCAAGAGAAATAACCTTCAGATCCATCGCTGGAGGAAAACCAAAACCTTAGAAACCATACCTGCATAAAATAAAATTACGAGACAAAGAATGAAATTAAAAAAAGACGCAAAATGCAGAAATAAAATGTTGAGGAAAGATACTACAATTCCAATCAAAGACTACCTCCCAATTTACTTGAACATGCATAAAATCATACATGGTAGGAATGGCAACCTACTCAATCGTATGAGGAAGTGATAAACCAAGAAGGCCCTGGGGAGCCTTGGCCCAAAGCCAAAACCTTGATGTTACAAAGCAGAGTTCCAACATACAACTTGTGAAATGTGAAATGAAAATGGATTAGGGTTAGATCTCCTATCTGAGCGAAGCCCTAAACTCGAATTGTCATCATATGAAGCAAAGTACACCATTCGAATCAAACGCCATGTGAGAACCATGTGTCAATGTTGAGGTGGACCATCTGTTCACTTCCATGTGGCTAATCACATGGCTGACATGGTTGAAGGATAGTCCAATTGTCCTTCACCTTGGTTAATTAGCCAAGTGAAAGAACTAATAAATGAAGAGGACATGTGCTGAGGATTGTGTCGAGGACAATGAATCCTCAACAATGACGTGAGTAAAAACCTCATAATAGAATGTCTATTGAGATAATTAAGAAAAAAAATTCAAACTTAATCATTTAAATTTTAATGGATAATAATAAATAAATATAATTATGCACATACATCTATATAAGAGACACATATGAAACCTAAAGTTGGAAGTTTGGCATGAAGATTTTTTTTTAATTATTCAATTCAATAACACATGAAAATCATAGAATTAAATATTCTATTGGGAATTTTTTTTTTGTAAGCTGGGGCGGGATTCTCCGATTTACATGTCCATTAAGTACCCTCAACGGGGGAAGGGTAGCCCAAGATTTGAACCAAAGACTTCCAGTTCGGTGAGACTTCATTTCCACGGCCCTTGTCGCTTGAGCTACCCCATGTGGACATTCTATTGGGAAAATTTAACATAATGGTAATGAATGAAAAACGATAATACATTGGTATGCAACACTTATATTAGGAAAGATGAATATTTATATTTTTTTTGAATTTTTTTAATTGATAGTTATTTAAAAAAATATTTGTTATTATTGCAATTTTGAATGGATGAAACTATTATTTTTAAGTAAAAATGGGTTTAGCACCCTCATATACCCTCACTACAACAAAGTTTTGCAATGTTAACATATTTTTATCTTCATAAATTGAAGAATGTTTCTTATCTAATTTCAGGTCAAAAATATCGATTTTCCTTCCCAATATTTTGAACAATCAGAAAAAAGGCCATTTATATCACATGTAGACTAGAACTATACTTATACAATGATAAATTGAAGTTATGAAACATTTAAGAGACTTCCACTTTATTAATATTCATTTTTCACTTTACTAACCCTATTTAATGCTTAACTTTTATATTTATTAAATTATACTTTTACTATATATAGACTAACTTAGGTTATAGATAACTTATGTCAATTAGGTTTATTTTAGGGTGTTGGAAGGAATTATTTGTATCCTTCCCACCCGGTTTCCTTTCTCAAAAGTGACGCATTGAGGTCATATTAAATATATTCGTGTTATGGCTTCAAACTTTGTTGTTGAATGTCCTTGAGCCCTAAAAAATGTCTTACCCTTGCCTAAATGCTAGAGGATGGGTGCTTGATTACACGGGAAAAAAGAAAAAGAAAAAAGTTATATTTCATGTCAAAATTCACCACTTCTTAAATTTCTTTAGCCTTGAAGAAACAATAATGATACATGTTCGACTTTGAAAACTTCATTCTCCCAAGGAGCTTTATCATCATGAATGTTTTATCATTTAATAAAATAATCAAAGATGGCATCTTCCTCATCGAGAAGGTTTTATCATTTTATAAGATAATCAGAGATGCCCTTAGAATGAAAATTTTTGTATTTAACTTGAACAATTCTCTCATGCTTTAACACAAGTCAAATTCTTCCTCTAAAAGTAGTATTTTTTTTTAATTAATGACACAAGGCTAGTGATCCAAGGAATTATAGTACCATTCAATGAATTGTCATGGAATCCCAAGTTCTTAATATGCTCACACATACTAGCAGGCCAAGGCATTCCATCAACGATCCAATGTCACAAAATCTAAAGAACATGTTTAAATTATCAACATGGCTATGTAACACTTCAAAGGTGGTGTGCACTTTATATGCAAACTACATGAGTCTAATCTATTAATGAAGTTGTAGTTAAAGAAAATAACCAACTATGAGAAAACCTTCCAATCTCTATTATACTCACTTTAGAATGTTGGTTTTGGTAAGCACCTCTTCTACCTATTTGTTAGATATGGAGTAGAATAATGCCAATTCCAATAATGTAAAACAAGGGGAATGATACATAAAAGGGAAATCAATTGTTGATGTATGTATACCTCAATCTAGATATAACCACAATTATAAACACAACTCAAATGAAGATTGTAAAGCTCACAACTCACAGTGATGGAACTATTATAAATTAAGAAAACAACAAAATAATAAAATATATCTACCAGAAATGTCAAAGTAAAGAAAAATTCTAATAACAATAAATTATTGAGAACAAATGATAAATAATCTATAAATAAACTCATGAAAACATAAGCAGAATAAAAATGAAAGGTCATGGGATTCCTCCTTGAGTGCATCTCCATATAATGGAGTTTAGAACCTTAGAGTGAACTAGGGTCTTTCTTTATTTAAATGCTAAAAAAAATATTTATATAATATGGTGGCTACTATAATTCATGTTCTCTAAAACCTTAAAAATGGATCAAAACAATGGTATGTTAATTCAAAAATAGGAAATCATGGGGCTAACAAATTATCCCCTAATATATAAATACTAATATTACTTATAGAAGAGATCCAAGTGGCCAAACCAATTAAATCCCAGATTGATGGGGAATTGTATATCTTATTTCCCGTACACAAGATTAGCTAAGCATCGGGAACCTCATATTCCTCTTACTGTTGATTATATTTTAAAATGAAAATAGATTTAAGATGGATCAAGTTATTTCAATGAGTTCCCCATATTGTGGTAGCTCATGTAGTCTCTTCCACAAATGTAGAAGACAAGATACCTCAAATTCTACTCCTTGGTTATTTTGATCTAGCTGGTTAAGTTCAAAGGAAAATGTGATGGGATTATCCTTTTTAGTGCATAATTCAATCTTTTGGTTAGAGAAATGGTAAAATTTTCCTTAGTGCATAAAAATCCAAACCACATAACCATTCACCCAAAAACACTTTACACATCAAGCATTATTCACATTCTCTTGAACATAATCATTAACATTACAATGAAAAAACCTTATAATGTAGGATTTTATGGAAGCTACGTGAAAATTTTATCCCTTCTAAGTTTACAATGAAGGTTTCTAGTGAAGGTGTTCCGTAGCAAAGGTCTCGCGTAATAGTTTTGAGCCTGAGAGCCTTTGTAAACCTCTGAAATATGCAGAGCGCGAAATGTAAAAGACTGAGTCAAAGGGTTATCCCCTTGAAAAATAATATAAAATAATAGGAAGTAAGTTGGTCCACGGAGCATAGATAGGTATAAATAGAGCGCAACTTTATGAGGGAAAGGTAGTTCATATTTTTGGGTATGATCTTGGACCTGTAATGGGTTTTTGAAGAGAACAATCTGAAAGCATCTGTAAGTCCAAGTCGGGGGTTGGGTAGTGGATAGAGGCTCTGTAGTTGTGTGTGTAGAGGCCTAGAAGAGTCCACAGCTGTGTACGCAGACCCTTGTAGTTGAGTGCGCAAGGTGGATCTGGATGTATTGGTGAAGAAAGTAAATAAAGATAAGTTTCTTTGGTAATTCTGTGTTAAATCTGAAGTATCACAGATCTAGCTTTTTATGGTTAATATCAATGTTTGATCTATGTGCATATGCTTACATCTTGAATACATGTGAATCTGTGTTTAATCTAAGTGTGCGAACTGGGTAAATCTAATAAATGTTTGCTTAAAGACCCTGCTAAGTAGATCTATTTACAATGCTTCATCAAATAGATTAGTTCTGTAAACAGCGTGCTAATAATTAGTAAAGATTATTCTAGGAATGGATCTGCGAGAAATAGAGCAGCACAATGTTGTGAAATGGTGCGTAAAACCTCTAGATCACATCTAGACATCCCAAGGGTGCAAAAACCTGGTTCTAGCACCCTCCTCTGCTACATCGGGTGAGACCACAGTTCGCATTTTGCGGACTTTTACCGAAAGGCCTGGTAGCTGCGGGATTTGTTTGGTCAAATAATTCTTTCAAACATAGGTCAGGCCCATATAAGCCAACAAATGGTTTTTTCTCCTGGATTGGGATCTGCCTAAGGGGTGTCTGGTGTGAAATGTGGGGACTCTAGAGAGAAGGAAATTGAAGGATCGAAGGGACCAGGAATAGTAGTAGTTCAAGGGTAACAATGATGAGTGCGATCTAGTTACCGGTATTCAAAGGAGTAGGAGGTGAAGACCTAGGACAATTCTAGTTCATGTTAACATTAGTATGGAATGCGCGCGAATTACGGATGATAATATCAAAAAGGCTACCTTAGTCAGCGTGCTGCAGGACCGAACACTAACATGGTACATAAAGTACTCAAGCGATCACCCAACAGTGGGGATAGTAGAAATCCAGACCGAATTGAAGAAGGAATTTAGTTAGCCAAAGTCAGACACGCAGTCGATTATAGGGTTCAAAGATATCACGATGATGCCTAGTGAAACCCTATGGGATTTGGACCAAAGATTGAAAAGTATTATTCACAAGGCTAACATGACATTGATAGATGCGCAACACTGCACTTGGTTTATGGCATCATTAACACCACATATGAGGATGGCTCTGTCACAACAGAAGATCTCAACCCAGGATGAAGCATTAGAGACAACGATGAGGTTGCACGACACTCCGTTACAAGACCCGGGGGAGTTCAAAAAATCCAAGCACAAATCCAAAATTTGTGTTTGGAAATGAAGAAATTAAACAAGAACAGGCACCACAACTAGAAGTCTGGGAGGAAGTATTGTTCGGATATTCCGACACATAGGAAATAGTTAAGTTCAACTTGGTCTAGTATAGAGTTAGGTAAAGTGTGTTTCTTTACCGTTGTACATTTTGTAACTTACAATCCGACGGTCACGATATGTAGTGATCCAACGGTTCATTCTCTCCTCAGTGTTACCGGCACTTGATCCGTGGCTTGACACTCGATTGGTCCATGAATTCTATTTAAAGCGCATGGAGGGTCATTTGTAGGTTAACCGTGCATGAGAGAAGCTTATGTAAATTTTCATTCTTTTATTAATAAATTGCCTGTAGTGGCCACGTTGGCACATGTCGTGGACTGTTTCCCTCTTTGAGGGTTTTAACCACGGCAAAATACTGGTGTATTGATCTGTGATCTGTTTGTGAGCGGTGTCCTTTTGGTGTTCTGTCTGAGGAACTTACCCTGTAAATTCCTACAATGTACGGATCCTACCATGTGAATAGATGTGTCAAGGTCGAACATGATATAAACCTACATGATTATCGGTCAATGATGTAAATAGTTAACATGCACGAGAGAAACCACCGATAATGACAATGGCTCTCAAGGTACGATAACACAATCCACAAGTGTGAGGAATGAAGTTGAATTCGAACACCCTCAGAATCATTCGATTGAAGGCCAATGATGTGAACATATCATCGAATGCGAAGATCCTGTCATTGAGGCATGCAAGCTCCAAGGTACTGAAAGGGAGTTTCTAGATCATCTTACTGGATAATGAGCTGAAGTCGACAGGAATTGATCCGTCGAAGGAGGTCCATAATGTATCCCGCATCATTGACATGAATCAAAGGATGTAGTAGAGTAAATAAGAATGATTCAAGATTGCTGCAGAAAGGTCATACATGGCATAAATTGCATATGGGACTTCTCTTGAACATATCGGCGAAACGACTCCGGAGTTTGGAAGCATTCGACTTAACATAGGATGAGAGGTCATGATGACAATATGGTATAATTAGATGAAAAGGAAAATGGATTCCCAAAACCCAGGAAGTCACGTGATGAAGTGAGGATAACCCAAACCCGACACGAGTGACAAATAAGTGTCATGTTTAAGAGAAACATGCTACCTTTACACAAAATACAAGACGTGTTCACTTTCATTTTTCCCCACTTTTTCAAGCGAGTACCTTATTATTTTTTATCGCAAGCTTGAAGAAGATAACATATTCTTGTTGTATAAGTTCATCCTTCAGATCAATCCATCCTAGTAAGTTTAACGAATCCTAGGAAGGAGAAACTCGGTCTCGTCATGGTGACAAGTCCTGCGTTGTTTAAGTTTTATGAATCTAACGGAGGCATAACACGGCATCTTTTTCATGTTTAGAGAGTTTGAAAAAGAAGCAAACAAGAAAATCCAAAGGTCCATTTTCATAAATAGTCTCTTGAATCCGAAAAGGTAGAAAAAGATATCCAAGAGAACTTCTTAGCCATGTGTGACTAAGGTATCCATTTTTCATACAATAGTCTATCTTAGTCCGGAAATGGGTTAAGCATATACTGAGTATACGTCATTTCATTTATTTTAACGAGTTCAAAACAACAAGTACTTGACAATATTTTCTTATTTCAAGAGTAAGAGCTGAAAGATTACTCTAGGGGATTCTTTTTTCATTTATTTTTTATGAGTCCAAAAAAGTGATAAAATAAAACTCGTTGATTCAGTCAAAATTAATCATTGTGACCATTTATCCATGACCTGTCACTACACAAGTGAATGCACATTACCGATTTTCGAAAAAAAAATTAAAATACAAGCAAAATGTGCCCTAAATGGTAAAAATATCTCAAAAAACCTATAAAAGTAAAAAAGTAAAAACATTTGGTAATTTGGAGAGCACTTTTTTACCCCAATTTTCCTAGTCTTCAAGCGAGGAGTTCAAGCAATCCAGGACATCATTCGTCCATCTGTTTGTTGCAGGTAAGAGATATGTCCTTCCTCTTCATTTTGGTTGTAATTTTAGGTATTTTCATCCATAAAATAGATGGTAAGGAGAACTGGTAAAAAAATTATGTCAAGGGCGATCAGCGCGGGTTTTACACATCGGAGCCATGCTCCTCACCCTAAGCTCAATTGTGCCAGCACACTAGAAGCGCAGAAAAATAGGAAAACAAACGCGTTGCCGCAGAGACATAAAATTTTTGAAAAATCCTCCATGTTTAATTATTGTTTCGCAAATTTATTTCCTTAAAAACTCATAAAATATTGGTTTATGGATGTTCCACATGTTAATTAGTGAAAAATGGTGATCGAATGGAAGGAGAGAGGGAATGAAGTCGAATATCATCACGCAGCCCAAGACCCAAATTGCATAGTGGCCCTTCAAGCATGTGGGTTACTGAAATTCTTCCGTATTTCTGGGATTAGGAGCCAGGTTGAATTACTGCAGCATTTGGTTAGTTGGTGGGATGTAGACCACCAATTGTTTATGGTTGGATACCAAGACCTTGAGATAGACATTGCAGACATATATCTCATTATGGGTTTTCCCAAAAGGGGACAACAAATTCAACTGTCTGGTTCTAGTACTAGAGGGGAGAGTACAGATATGTTGATCGCGAGACATTGCCCAGACTTCAGAAAAACTAATAATGGAAAGATAGACATAAAAAATATCACCAATCTCTTGCTAAGAACAATTCTCCATACCATGGCCCGAATAGCTGGAGCTCAAGCCTTGAATGAAGCGACTAAATCTCATTTCCAGTATGGCATATATTGTTTAAGTCCCACAGTTTTTAACTGGTGTGAAGGATTATTGGTCAACATGAAGAGCCAACTCATGAAATGCAAGACAAGGAAGTTGAAACAGTTCAGCTATGGATCTATCTTGGTTACATTCTTCTTAGAACGTGTACCATTGTTCAAATATCATTGGATAGAGGTGGAGGCTCTAGGGCCCAAGGATCCACGATTGCTGAGGTGGGGTGAGCTGATGCCTCGTCATGGAGGTGGTCAGCAAATGTCTTTTCCTCCATCATTCTTTGGATGGTTGTGATAGCATATAATCATGGTATATGATTGGGCATATGTTGGTATAGATTTACAGGGAGATCCCCACCTTCCACTTCCACCCGGTACACAGTGGATTGATGCAGGTAAAAAACTATTTTTTGAATTTTTTAAGTTTTTGATGTTTTTGTTTTATGTGAACTGAGATTTGAAACTTATGATTTTTTGCAGATATTGGATCAAAGATACCTCCAAGAGTTTATCTGATAGCTAGGAGGGTGGCATGACAAATCGAGGATGCACCCTATAAGGAGGGAGTTGACCCGATAGTAGAGGTGGAACACAACCTAGAAGCCTTGACAAAAGGAATTCCAGAGTATGCATCTATTGACAAGGTGCCACTGCGGTATCAGAGGAATACCATAAGAGTGTCAGCCTACACGGGTTGTTAAACCAAGTCATCAGAGATATTTCGTGCTACCATGAGCACCATGTTGGTGGATAGCCATCTCTAGTTTTCTTTTTCTGCACTTATGTAGGCTCGAAAAGCCATGTGTTTCAGAACACAGATTTCAATATTTTGATCTAACATACATTTTTTAAACTCTATCTCTCTCCTCTCTCTCTCTCTCTCACTCTCTCTCTCTCTCTTTCTCTCTCTCTCTCTCTATCTATATATATATAATATATATATATAGAGAGAGAGAGAAAGAGAGAGAGAGAGTTGAGAATACCATATGGGTAGAAACCTCAACCATCGAAAGCTTCTAAATTGTTCGGGGGCAAGTTGAGAGGAGGGGAACCAATGGCTTTCCAACATGATATGGACATGATGCATGTGGATGCTCCTTCATCAATGACAATTTGGTGGATAGCCTTTCCCTTAATAATAACTTGTATTACAAAAGAAATTTGAGGTGCAAATCGAGGAAAATGGTTTTCGAGATCAAAAATAATCAAATTGGAGTCTGTGGGATCAACTCCTCCAATAGAGGATAGAAAAGAATTCTTTTGTGATGGACACGTCTAAAGGACTTTCAAAGCTGACATCGCCGAAGGTGCTTGAGCCAAGTCTTTTACAATGTTGTAGTGTTGGGAATCTCGTGCATTCAGATTATAGGATGATTTCCGAAAAACACCTTTAGGGGGTGGTCGGATGATGGAATCGGTGCTAGGTTTATTGATGTGTAGAGGACCGAAATTGGAAGGAGTGGAGGAAGAGGGTACACCAGTGGTATCTTTCTCCACCACAAGTTTCTCAGGAGGTGGATAATCTTTTGATCTCGTGGCTACAAAAGAATTGTTTTGAGCCACTCATAAACACTTGAGAGCTTCCAAAGGCTTGGGCATGGGATTGGTCTACCAATTGTGTTTGTTGAGATGGGAAAGTTTCCTTAAGCACGGTTGGTGTTCTTGTAGTGCCTTTTAGAAGACAACTTACTTCGGCACAAAGAGGGCTATCCTTGGTATAATGATCTTCATCACAAATATTTAGGCTTTCATTTGGGTGTGTCCTCAACTGACTGGTTTTGGGAATCCTATTTAGGGGTATGTTATTTAGTTTTGTCTTTACCCTTCTTCTTTCCTTTCAAGGATTTATCTACTGTGGTAGACTAGATGGCATTTACCTCGGAGGCTTTACAAGGATTCTTAGGAGTATCAACGGTTTTTGAAGTTGCAGTGGTCGTAGTAGATTTAGGTTTCGAAGAAGTAGCCAAAGTACTACTAAACCACTAAGCCACAAATCCAATGATGACATCGATAGGTGGTGAATTTGTGGGATGGGAAGAGGCAGGGCCAGTCGAAGGTCATTGGGTGTTAGGATATTCCGACACATAGGAAATAGTTAAGTTCAACTTGGTCTAGTATAGAGTTAGATATAGAGTTAGGTAAAGTGTGTTTCTTTACCGTTGTACATTTTGTAACTTACAATCCGACGGTCACGATATGTAGTGATCCGACGGTTCATTCTCTCCTCGGTATTACCGACACTTGATCCGTGGCTTGACACCCGATTGGTCCATGAATTCTATTTAAAGCGCATGGAGGGTCATTTGTAGGTTCACCGTGCATGAGAGAAGCTTATGTAAATTTTCATTCTTTTATTAATAAATTTCCTGTAGTAGCCACGTTGGCGCAGGCCGTGTACTGTTTCCCTCTCTGAGGGTTTTAACCACGTCAAAATATTGGTGTATTGATCTGTGATTTGTTTGTGAGCGGTGTCCTTTTGGTGTTCTCTCTGAGGAACTTACCCTGTATATTCCTACATTGGGCACTAGGTAAGAGTTCATATAATGTGCCAGATTTTGAATAAACCAAATCCAGATACTTGGCGTGGGCGATAGCTTGTTCCTCAGTCACACAGCCACCCATGGCTATGTCTTTAGCAATAGGAGGTGTGAATGATTTTGTGAACCATTCAGTCAAGAGTTGATCCAGGATTTTGAATTTGATAAGACGATACCTACGTCTCCATTCATGGATATGATCAGAGATGTGAGAAGAAGTCGTCTATTGCAAAGATGTTAGGAAATGGGTTCCATTTTCATACCGGATAGGGAATTGAAAGTAAGTGAGGAAATCCATAGCTAAAGTATTGTAGTCTTGAAAAGCACCATGAGGGAGCTCTATGTACCATTTCACAAAAGAATTCGTTAAAGTGTGTTGGAAAAGTTGTAATCAAATAGAATCATTGACCCAAGAATTAGAGGAACACCATAAATGGTAAGTCATAACATGTGCTTGGGGGTTTTCTCTAGATTTACCTTCAAATTTGGGGCAATCACTAGGAATTTTGGTTGGTACCATAGATCAATACGGTGAGTGAAGTATTGGGTCAATTGTGAGTCTTGACACATCTGGTAATTCAAATGTTGCCAAAAAAGGTAATTGTGGGTTGTAAGGAGTATAAGGTCTCTGGTATGTGCCAAACTGAGTATTCCAGCTTTGTTGAGTTTAGGTTTGCCCCCACTAGGGTGGATTTTGTCCATAAGGTGTTTGACCATAAGGATTTTTCCCATCTGGAGTTTTACCATAAAGAGGTTGACCATAAAGAGGTTGGTGACCATATTGGACGTATGGAGTTTGTGAAACAAATTGACCATACGGATCTCCCCAGCGGAGTCGTCATTTTGTTGTGAAGACAATCCCTTCTGCAGAAAAAAGTGATCTCTCTAATCCTATAAGAGGATCTAGCAACAAATCGGACAAACAAGTGCAACCTTTCCTAGTTTATGTTGGAAAATGAAAAGTAATATAGATAACCTACCTCACTTTGATTCTAAGCGTTCGTTGATTTCGTTCTCGGCCTTCTCGCTTCTAGGTTCAATCCTCTTTACGCCATCACGGATGAGTACCTACAAGGAATATCGAACAAGATAGACAAAAGCATACATAGCATAGTTCACTCTAACATAAACTACATGACAAATCAAGAAGCATCATCTAAATGAATAATGATTTATACACTTATGGAAAGTAAACACCAAATGTATCTATTAATAGAAATGAGGGAAGCATACAACCATAGGTGCCTTGATGTTGGAAGCCTCCTTTGTGGTGGATTTTCAAGTCCAAGCCAAGACCATTCAAGCACTCCTTCTCCTTAGTTAGATGGGCAACGTTTAGGCATAGTTTCAACATAGGAATGCAACCAAGCAATGACCATCCATTTGGGGATAGAAGGGAATTGATTTGTAGAAAAGGAGAGGGAGTTAGGGATCCATAAAAGAAGGAGGAAGGTCCACATCCCAAGGGTAATATCCCTAAAGGTAGGATCAAGGACCCAAAATGAGAGAACTTGATCATATCTTCATTCAGCAACATCCATCTCATCGTTCTTGAGGCTTCTAGTAAGAGAAGCTTCTCCTCCACTTTAGGAAAAACTGCTAGAAGAGGTTCAGCATGGGTTTTCCTATCAAAATCCATGCTAGAAGCGATAAGTCAACATGGTGCAACAAGCCATCAACATGGGCCAGCAACAGTGCAAAACACATTGATACTGAAAACTAGGGTTTCACGCAAATTTCTCTTGAATTATCTGAGGGAAACTTTTATTATCTTCTTCATGGATGTTCCTGTATGTGTTTCATGGTGAGTACATTGATAGCTTTTGTCATTTTGACGCTTCTGGACACGGAATGGGAAGTGCAACAAAATATTGTGTAACAATTTATAATAGTTTTTATTTTAAATAAAAATTTAATTTTATAAAATATATATAATTAATATTTTTTATAAAATTATTTATTTAAAATATTAAACTTATGTTAAAAATATTGAGTTAACCTTAATCTCTAAGTACGAGAACCACATTTGTTACCATGTATTACGGGGGGTCGAAAGTCAAAATCAATAAGTCAAATCAATAAGTTCATTCAAACCTATGTCCCCACGCCGCATTTCACACATTAAAACACCATAATCTACAATACCTCAAAATGTGTGAAATATTAAATCAATGGTTTGCAGGGGGGTTGATTATCTGACTTTTAATCTAACCCCCGCAAAGTTGTTTCATTTTCCCATCTTATTTATTGCGGACCCCCCCTCCCCCTAAACCATTTACCACCTACTACTCCCCCCCTGCAATATCATCACCATAGCAGTTACCACAATGATTTGAATTTATAAATGTGAGGTGGGAAATTTTAAAAATTATAGTCTTCATTGAAGGCGATAATGGAGGGAAGATTTTTATAGTTGCATTTTTCTGGAATGAGCCTATGGGTGAAAGCTTGATGTAAGATATTTGTGTTTGGTAAGTATAAGATAATGTAAGACTATAAAAAGTGAATACTCTTATTTCTTGCATTATTTTGTGTTGTTAAAAAGTTTGATATTTATTATATTATTGCTAGCTATTTTTGCAAAATATATTGTTGATTCAATCTTATCAAAAGAGTCCAAGTTTCCAATGACTTTGTCTTACCTAATTTTTGGCATTTGAGTGTTTGTGTATGGGTCTTTTTACATCTTAGACATTTTAGAATTGATTTCCAGTCTAGATTCTCATATAAATCAGCCAAAATCATATGTTGTAATCATATTTGCATTAATAAAATCAGTGTTTGACAACCTATATCTTTTTAGCATATTTATCCAAAAAAATATTTTATGTTGTTAAATTTTATGAGCAAATTTTCTAACATTAATGGCTGAAACTATCAGTTAATTTATGTCAGATTGCAAGACATACTCATATGGTCTTATGGCTAACAAAATATTATCATAAAATCTTTGTAATTCCATTTATTAGTTTGTTTTCACATTGTCCAAATTTCAATTTATTTACTTTACATAACGTACATGTTGTTTATAGTATCTCTCTTTCATTTGTTCCTTTGTTGTAAATAACTTTATTTTATTTCATAGTATAAATCTGTTGTATATATTTTAGTTGTACTTTAATCCAGGGAAGTATACCTTGGGTACAATCTTATTATCTCACACACCCTATGAGATTCAACAAAGTTGGCCACGAAGCACAAGAAACTTTGCTCTTCAATATCAAGTATGTTTTGAGGACTAAATCCCGGTGTGTTTGAAGGCGAGTTTCATGTTTGTTTGAAGATACAACACTATCCTCTATTGAGGAGGAAAGACTTTGTGGAGGCAGAGTTCTAAAGGCCAAGATCTATTGATAAAGATTCCAAGTTCAAGAATCATTTCTTGATGGAAGTTATGTTGTTAAGTGTTGGAAAATCAATGTGTTTGTAGATTAAAATCGATTCTCCTTACTTGATAATTACTTGTGATATTTTTTGGTCTTTTATTACTTATTTTTACTTCTTCATCAAGAAATTACCAAAACATGAAGATCACAAAGAAAACAAGATATAAGCTCCAAGCGAGGTCCAAATCCCACAATTGGGGAAAAGCCAAACAATCATCTTCTTCTAGAATAAAAAAAAATAAGACCTCCAAGACCCAAAGATCAAGACCTCCTCCGAGCACCAAGTCATCCCTCCAAAAGTATTCCTTAAACAGATCGAAGTTTACAAAGTAAAAGATGTCAAACTCCACAAATTTTGCTTCAACTCAGAGTCTCGGCCCTCTACTTCAGGTTTG
Source organism: Pinus taeda (assembly GCA_000404065.3). NCBI lineage: Eukaryota > Viridiplantae > Streptophyta > Pinopsida > Pinales > Pinaceae > Pinus > Pinus taeda. The sequence goes on from APFE030353578.1 coordinate 34,236, forward strand.
CAATTTAGACACGCAATCATCAATCTTGAAACTCGCATAGAAACCTTAGCATACTCGCACATATGAGAAAGACGGTCCAAAAATTCAGATCTCCTTCTTTTTCCTTGGGTTTTCTCCTTCTTCCTTCTCCTTCATTTTTTTTCTTGGTGCACAAATCGAATACTTGAATGAATGTGTCAAATAGATCGAAGTGTCTTCCAATATATACCCCTCTCAATGGGTTGCACGGGCCTTTCCTAGACCAACTTTCTCTAGCAAGGTCGACTTGGTCTTGGGAGACAAAATTGACTTTCTAGTATAGAAAAAAATATTTTTTCTTTCTTGTTACAAATTGCCCAAGTGGGCCTTTTACATATGACAAAGACTCTTTTGACTCATTAAACCCTAGGATCATGAAGAACATGCTTGACCTAGACTTGAGCATGAAACTCGTGCTCAAATAAAAAAAAAAAAAAAATATTCTTTTACATGAAATACATATTGATACAAGTACAAATATAATAATGAAGATTGAACCTAGTTACCAACACTCCCTCTTAACTAGGGATGCATTCATAATGACTCAACAAGTCTATCTCAAGTTGAAATATTCACACAAGAAGGGATCTGGATTAATAAGCAGTAATAATGATAATATCAACATAGCTAGCATTGTCACATTAGCATGGCCTTGACATGTACACTCTACCTATCCACAAGATCAGAGCATAATGTTGGGAGGCATTCCATGGGACACCACACCGTCTCATCGAGGTACATACTCCACCTAGGATACCTAGAGTATGTCCTCCACCAGACCATTTACCTTAAGGAAATGTCTGTCCACTGGACCATTATTTATCTAAGTCACTTGACTTAGGATTTCCATCCATCACAGTACATGACTCAATAATGTTTGTCCAATATGCTTATCCAATCCACCATTTTCCTTATCCATGTCCATGTACTTGACTTAGGATATCAATCATAATCCCTCACAGTATCTGACACAAGGAGAACCAATGTCCAACCTTACTCCCTCTCAACCTAACAAGAGAAATCCATGCTCACTCCCTCTCAAATAGGGAGTCTGAGTGCATCAACAAGCCTTAGCTTGTGTAGGAAGTACTCATAGTTCCCTTAGATCAACTACTTGCAATTGTTGTAGCTTCCTCAACCAGCCCTCTTATAAATGAGTTTTCTCATCTTGCAACTTATTTAACGAGGGCATCAAATCTACCTCAAACACTACTTCATGCACTACTTCCTACCCTTAAGATAGTCCATCACACAGTTCCTTTAACTCACTGATTACAGTAAAAGGTTAGCCAATATATTGTCCAATCAACCTTGAACACAACTTGGATGACCTTTACAATTAGTCTATATCACTCAACATAATGCCATAAACTCATAATTCTTCCCTCTCGTCGTTATTCCCATCTTTCCAAAATAGCTAACTCTCGTGGTCTTCATTTAAACCTTATTGCCAATCCTCTAGTTACCTCTTAAATGATTGTCCTTAGGGTTGTTGGGAAATGTAACTAGTCTCGATCTTCATAGTTGTCATTTTACTCATGTCATTATGTATATCTTATGTAACAAACAAAAGAAGAAAAACAAATATTATTTTCAAGTATAGGTTTCATGTTTATTTTGATTGTTCAACTAGGTTAAGCATGTTCTTCATGCTTCTAGGGTTTGTCATGTCATAAGAATTTTAGTCACGAGTCAAGAGAGTCAATATCATTTGTATAAAACCCTAATAGGCAAGTTGTAACATGAAAAATAATTTATTTTGGTTTCTAGAAAGTCAAAAATGCCTCCAAGAAAAAGTTAGCTCTACCAGTGACAAGTTGGCCTAGAAGAGGTTATTCAACCTCATGAAAGGCATATATATAGAAGCAATTTTGACCTCATCTGACACACATTCAATCCACACAAAAGACAAGTTTCATATGAAGCAAGGTACAAGAAGAAAGCAAGAGCGAAGCTCAAGGAAACAAGAAAAAATCAAGAAAATGAAGAAAGATATTATTTTGAGTTGTATTCTCTCACATGTGCAAATAAATTAGGGTTTCGACGACTATTGCAGGGTCGAGAATTGCATGTCGAGTTTGCAGATCCGAACTAGGGACTGAAATTGATATTTGAAGCAAATTGAAGGAGGATTGACCCTTGTTGACTTGGTTTATCTTTGATCTATTTGAAAGAGATTCTTGGAGGGCTGACTTGGTGCTTGGAGGAGGTTTTGACTTTGGCCTTTGGGTCTTGGTTTTCTCATTTGATCATATTCTATTAGAAGAGAAGATAGTATTTATGTTTTTTCTCCTTGGAAGGCTTTTTCCCTAGCTTGGAGCCTACTTCTTGTGTCTATTATCTTTATTTTTTCTGCTCTTAATAATTATTTGATGAAAAGATCTAATAAAGAACAATAAGAAATATAACTAAAGTTCATAAGAAATTATTAAGGATCAGGAGAATTTGTTTAAATAGATGCCTCACTACATTCTCCAACAAGGTTTTTTATTTACATCCATCTAACTCTCCTATTGTTGCTTCAAATTGACAGTCCTTAGGGCACCAATCAAATTTCCTTTCAACAATGATTTAGTTGCTCCAAGATTACTGTCATAATGTCTTCCAAACACAACCCACTTGATAGTGGATTTCCATTGCTTCATTGTCCCTAGGGTTTTCACAAATTTTCCCACATAATAGTGAACCAACTCTTTCGTTCATTGTACAAAGAGCTTCTTCAAGCCCTTTAAACAACCTCATATTTGAGCTTGCACCATTCAGCCATGTCTAGAGCTTCCTTGTACCTAGAAAACACAATAGAAAACCCTCACCAGAGGACCTTCTTCTTGCGCAGTTGCCACTAAGAGATGTGACCTTGTTTTGGAAGGCCTACTAGGAAACTCAGCCTCTAAAACAGACCCTTCCTTCAACTTGCAATTACAAATACATATCGTTCCTTCTTGGCTGTGAGGATCTTCCTTGTTTTGCTCAGAACCAACCTTCTAAACTTCGGCCAAATGTCCTTCTTCTCATGCCCAGATTAGACTCATATTCACTACCCATCTGCTCTCACTACAATACATTCTTTGAGACTAAATATGGCCCATTTAAAGATCAGAATATCCTCAAAACAATTTGGTTGTGCCTTAATTTAAATAGAGTCTCAGCCTCCCATTCTATGCACTATTCTATAGAATTTAGGACAACTATTTTTTTCACGGCACAATAGACCTTTCGTTCTTCAAATGAACATCATGAGCTAGAAAACTTGACATATATCATTAGATACATTCAACAAGCATACCTCAACAGCGTTTGATTTTATCTCTTATTTGTCAAGACCAATCATTCTTCAGCAGATGCATATCTTTTCAACATAGGTGTTGTTGGGCCTTCAAAATGACATCCACTTTCATCTTTATCGCCACCATTTCACTCACATGTCGCAACTCCATAACCATATAACCTTTCATTAGCCACTATTTTCATAAATATATGGGTTAAGATCCTTATTTACCAAAGTTATTTGTTTTATGTGTTTAAAGTGAATTTATGATTAAAAACTAGGAAATTAACATGGTTTCATATATCTATATATGTGGCTTGAGTTTCATGTTGTGTAGGTCATTTGGAAGCTTCCAATGCACCCTTATGTGGCGTCCAATTCTCAAATTCGAATTCCCTTTAAATGAGATTTGGATAAAGGTCAAAGAATGATATGTGTCATATTTGGAGTGTAACTCTATGAGGTGTCTCATCATTTCTTATTTGGATTAGAACTCTATGAGACACTTAGGGGATATGTGTCTCATTATGAGCTATTTGGTTGTAACTATATGAGATTTTAGTGGATCTTCATTAAATAGGGTAGCTTCTTATGTTCTTGTATAAATAGGAGAGCCTTCTCCTTTGAAAGACATGTGTAAAGTTGGAGAAATGCTCATGTTTTTAATAGAGACTTTGGAACTTATACTTGGAGATTTGAAGATTTAGTTTTGCTTGTATATGGAGCTTCTTCACTTGCCATCCTCTTACACCATTGGAATGGCCATCTAATGATTGTAAGATTTAATTGCTTTTATAGATTAAAGTTCATTTGTTTTTTTAGTATTAGTTTTAGAATGACTGTGTAATATTTTCTTTTCTAAAAACATTTCAATAGGGAAGATTTATGTATTTTCTAATTGGATTAAGTTTGAGGCAAGGGCTCATAGTTATTTAGTTTCCTTTCATGTTCTGTTATTTACTTTCTTAGATCAAACTATCAATTCATTGTATGATTGAATAAAGGATCAGGCCAAGAAGGTGACTTCAAATTGGGCAATTGAATGTTCAACCTATGCAATCATTGAACTTTACTTTTTCGTGATTTTATATTTTCTTTTAAAATCTTCATTTAATTGCATTAACTGATATTCCTAAAGATCATTCTAAGAAATTTACATAATCATATTTCAAGATTGAATGGTTGAATATTTAATACATGCAATTACTGAGTTATTTTCTGCACACTTTACTTGATTTTCTAGGACATTAGAAGTTAAAGTATAAATAGTTGCTTACACATCATCTCAAAAAAGTAACACTTCATAATTGAACGCTGGAGTAACTAAGTATACATTAGTTGTTTTTTTTTTTTTTTTACAAGTTAGTTGAATTTCATTTTCATTATTTGATTTCACAGAGTAGATGAATTAGTTTTCATTATTTTGTAGGTAGATTGATCTAAACTTTAAGACAATTTCTAGCACATACAGTGCACGCATGCTTCACAAGTTTACGAAACCCCGGGGTTGAAAATTTAAATGATAGGCAATCACTTTGCCCCAACAGGTGTCTCAGTTCATTTTCCTTCAAGCTAAGATATTTTGTTAAGTCTTTTCTCACAATTTTCTAGGATCTCAACCTTCATGATTCTGATCCCTTCCTTAAACAAAGTGACTGTAAATTTCATGCCACGTGATCCAATCCAAAAGATAATGCCTTTTAGGTCGGCGTCATTGATAGAAATTGACCTTTTTATCTGTAACATGGGTATTATTATCTCTTTGTAACTTAGATCGCATTCTCATTGTAGTGCGAATGATAGTATAGTTCAAGCTTATTCATTACATATCTTTGATCCATACTTTAGAGTATGAGATGAACGTAAACCGTGATGCCATTGCAACGATGCCTCTGAGTTGAATACAAGTCAGTGAACCATACCACGGAGAACTCACATTTGAAGGCATCTCATATTTTGCAACAAGTCACACAACTTGGTTTATTCAGAATTTTCGCAATATTGTTTACCTAACATTGGAAACTCACATCATCATAACTATCAACGCAATGTATCACACATTGTAACCCTCAAATTACAGCTTAAGAAGTAAAATTGCATCACAATGGTATATAGTCATAACTTGTCATGTCTTCGAGATAACTTGCATTTCTAAACAGAACCTCGCATTAACAAAAACTCATATCATCCTTCAAAATAATTCGGATCAAGGGTGATTTCCTTTGATCTTGCATTAGCCTCTTTCGTACTACTAGTATTATATTGCGATACTATATTATCTCCTTTCGATAGAACTTCAAATAGTATGACTTTTACAGAGCTCCGATATCTCTCCACAAAAGATGAAGAATAGAACTAATGGAATTCATATCATTGTACAGGGGTAGCATATTAACTTGGATCAGGTTTGAAGGAGAAGGCTCGGATTTGCATCAATTCACATCATAAGAGAACTCATATAGTTGTCATCCAAGGAAATTCGTCTTCATTTTGGATTACTTGTTATGCCCAAAACTCAAGAACAAAAACTTTTATATGTGCTAAAAAGAGAGGGATGACTTCAGAGGAAATTTGAATCTTCAAGATCTTGCTTGAATCAAATTTGTTACTTCTTGTAGACTTCTTATACTTCTTGTAGTAGTGACTAAAGTTGTAGCCTTTCTTTCCTTCCAAAAATTCCAATAATTTGTGATCTTCCAACCTCCTTATACCAACCTTAGATCTGATACCATGTTGGAAAATCAATGTGTTTGTAGATTAAAATTGATTCTCCTTATTTGATAATTTCTTGTGATATTTGTTGGTCTTTTATTACTTAGTTTTACTTCTTCATCAAGCAATTACCAAAACAAGAGGATCATAAAGACACAAAGAACACAAGATATCTGCTCTAAGCTAAGGAAAAACCTCACAATTGGGAAAAACTCAAAAAATCTTCTTCTTATAGAATCATATCAAAATGAGACCTCCAAAACACAAATACCAAGACCTCCTCCAAGCACCAAGTCAACCCTCCAAAAGTCTTTCTTAAACAGATCGAATATTACAGAGTAAAAGATGGTCAAACTCCACAAATTCTACTTCAACTCAAAGTCTTGACCCTCCGCTCCAAGTCTACAATTTGGAACTGCAATCCTTGGCTTGCAACTCGCACAGAAACCCTAGCATACTCACACATGTGAGCAAAACAATCCAAAAATTTGTATCTTCTTCTTCTTCCTTCTCCCTCACTTTTTTTTCTTAGTGCAGAGATTGAATTCTTGAATGAATGTATCAAATAGGTCAAAGTGTCTTCCAATATATGCCCTTCTCAAGGGGTCGAATAAGCCTCTCCTAGGCCAACTTTCTCTGGCAGGGTCAGCTTGGTCTTGGGAGACAAAATTGACTTTCTAGGGAGATTAACCAAAAAAAGAAATCTTGTTAAAAAATGCCCAAATGGGTCTGCCACATATGACAAAGGCTTTAAATTTGACTCATTAAAACCTAAGAGCATGAAGAACATGCTTGAGCTAGACTTGAGAATGAAACTCATATGCTTAAATAAAATTATTTTTCTTCTTTTACATGAAATACAAATTGATACAAGTACAAAGATAATAATGAAGTCCTAACCTAGTTATATTTCCAACACTAAGAAGGTTGTGTTTAAGAAGTCGAGTGCCTATGTGAAGGACAGAGGAGCAGCAGTCAAAAGAGCAGACTTTCTTTGACTAATATTGACTCTTGTACAAGATTTAATGTTGAAAAATCAGAGAGTTGGTGCTAATAAATATGAATGTATTCTTTATATATATACTAAACACATAGATTTTTACGTGAAAATAACATTATATATATAGATATATATATTAAGAAAAACATTATGTGATTTTCACGCATAATTTTGTGTTCAATATGTGTGTGTGTCTATGTGTGTGCTTTGCTTTATACTAGTAAATGAATTTACATGTTTTTTAAAATAAAAATTGTCGAACACCTCCTCCATTATGAAAATCTTGAACATATTTATAATCATTGCACCTTCTCCAATGGCCTCTAACTCTAACTTGAAAATTGCCTCAATTGTTTTGACTAGGACCCACTAGGCATTCCAAACACCATAGCTCAATGGAAAAGCCAAGCCTTTTCTAGTTCCATCCTCAATCGCATCTGGGCACTCTCTTTTGGATATCACCACATCTTCAAAAACTCCTCCCAGCTTGTTGACTCTTTCTGGAACATTATCCAAATGAACATCAAAGAAACCATGAGTGGTATCCCCAAGTCAACTCAAGACTAGAAAGCACATGGTTTAAAAGCTACACTTCTCATCATATGGAACCTCATCCTCATCCTCCCTACGTCTCTATCCTCCCCAATTCGACTACCTACTCCGACTATCCCTTCATTTTGGTCCCCTCCACTACTCTCCTTTCTTCAACTGAATTTTGCTAGAGCCTCAAAATGTAACCTTGGGTAAACCAACTATGGTAGCATATTTAAAAAACATCTTGGTTTACCACTCTGCATATATTCTAGCACACTGGGCATCAACAATAACAATGTTGAAGAGATAACGACTCTCCTTCAAGCCCTAGAAATAGCACAAAAACAAGGATACTCCAGCGTTTTGTGGAAGGTGATTCTAAACTTATTATCCATATGCTTCGTAACCTCCAAAACGACACACTTATTCATAAAATATCCAAGAGTCAAAAACTAGAAGAATCACTTTGTCGATTCTCTTCTCAAATCATCAACATTCTTGTCATCATCCCCAACCACATCTACAAATCAAGGAACAAGGTGGCTAATATGTTGGAAAATTATCATGGTTGTCTAGACTCTTTGCCCAATATCTCCACCACTTGGCACCTTATGGCAGACACTCCTCTCAAGAAAGCTTGTTGGCAACTCACTCAAAAAGACATGCAGTCCCTAAATGGGGTGTTAGGTGTGCGAATGGTGGGGGGCACCTTGTTATTGCCCCATGTAATCATTCAACTGAGTGAGGTGGCAACCTGTCCCACTAGATGTCATAAAGCCTAAAGCAATGCATAATCCATTTAATCCTTGCGCCATGTTTTTATATACCATCTCTCATCGATCACACCCATGTCTAATTAGTGTCGTTAGGCCTACCAACACTTGGTGCAATAATCCACTTCTCCCTCTTGTGAGTGCTCAATTACAGTAGGTTAAAGTTATGGCATATATAGCACCTACAACCGCTTTTCAATATTATTATGCGATTAAGCTATTACCACCTCCACCCCACTGAGCATCCTTAGAAGCCTACAGAGAGCCACTTGGAGGCCTGGTGGGTACCATTCTCTCTCGTAAGTGATTGCATGCCAGGGGAATTCCCCGTTATGATTCCCTCGTATACGCCGGCTTCGAACATCAACATAGCCCTCGGACTATTGTTAGTTGGAGATAGAAAGGAAGGTTGGCTAGCTAGCAGGCCCAACCTGAGAGTGACAGTTTTTTTTTATTCTCACTAGTAGTCAGCCTTTTGACCACCGAAAAACAAAGTTTCCTGCTAAATTGCATTCATTTTATGCAGTTGGTCGGTCTTAGTTATTGCACAATTACACCCTGAACAATGGCACACTCCCTCTAACAAGTCGAGTCCTCCCTTCTATGGGTTTATCATAGCTCTATCTCCTCAACATTTGTTAGTTGGGTTTGTCTCTTCTTCTCGACCTATATGCTTTCTTCTTCTTCTGTTTGATTTTAATTTGCTTCCCCTCTATGACTCTTGTTCTTCTTCCCGACTTTTATTATTGTCAATACCAACCTTCGCTAGCTTTCTCTCTCATTGGCCTTCCACTCGCCTCTGTGAACCATGATTGACCTTGAGTGTTGCTTTGCTTTTCTGACATGGCCCTGTCTAGCCACTCCTATCATCCTCCTCTTCCTCACCTATGTTATTCCTAACATCCCTCCTTTTTTCCTTTGGCTTAGTCACCTCCCTCAAAGCGCCACCATGCCTCGTCAACAAGCAAGAGTCATACATGGAGTTGTTTATTATCAAGATCATGTCAATCAAGGAAGCACATGAACCCACCATATACTGGCAGAAGTTGTTGCTCGCTTTTTGGATCTAACACTGAGTCCCATCTAGGATCAATTAACAAGCTGAGAGGAAGGAACATCCCAACGAGACGACCTCTTGAACACTGAAGTACTAGCTCAGTGGGCAGATTGGGTGCCCAACACGGGCCACATGCGAGGACATTTTAATCAATACATGCATACAGTGGACCTATATTGGCACATGAAATTTCCCATGGGCAAGGTTGTATTGGATCAACATGAGCAACGAGAGGATCTCTTCCTCTCAATGGAGGCTCTGCATCAAGAAATACCTTAGCATTCCCCCTACTACTAGCCATTCTCAGAGTAAAAACCAAGAGCCAATTTAGGTTAGCTTACTATTTTTGTTATGTCTCTAGTTTCTCAATGTTCTAATAGTTTTATTTGGTTCCATGGGCTTGAAAGGCCAAACATCAATGCATGTATGTCTTATTTTGAACTTTTTGAAAACTTTGTCTTCAACCTCTCTTAGAATAATGCACTTTGGATATGGCCTGGTGTTCCTAGCAACCGACCAGTGTAAAGAAATTGGTTAACAAAAAAAAAAGTTGTGATTTCTTTTAATTTTGGTTGTGTGAGATGTATCACAAGATAATTGTTTTGATACTTATCATGGATTGATGTCTTTCGACATTTCTCAACTATTAATTTATATGTTTGTGCTAGTTTTACATACTTGAAGGAGGGTTGTCAACAACTTTGTGCAAACAATTAGTTGTCTTCCATATTTTCAAGCCCTCGAGATTGAATGCGCATGAAAAGCATGCCAGAGTCAACTTGGTGGAACAACTTGGTGAATAAGTGGAAAAAAAATCAAATTCAAGAAGTGGTCACACGAAGGCGATGCACCTAACCAAAGAAGTCATGCGATGATGGTGGAACGCACCTAAGAGCACACAATGGTGGATGAAGGGGTCAAGCGCATGAAGGATCCGAACTGAGGTTGGAATGAACGAAGGGTAGGGCAACGTCAAGGCACACATGCCCAAACAAAGCCAGGGGTGCCCACCCAAGACAAGCGCTTGCACAATGAACCGAAACAAGGCACCCACCAAGACAAGTATGCTCGCACAACTGAGATAGGTCGCTTGTCGAGATGAGCGCACCCACACGATGAAGACTTTCAATGCGAAGGTGCCCGCCCGAGCTGACATGTACGTACAATTGAGGGTGAGCTGACAACATGCGACAAGTTGTGGGGGTTTCATGCAACCAAAGTAAGGTCCGCTAGAGCATAATGATGATCAACTTGATTAGAATGGGGAGGTTAGCCTGAGACGCCCAAGGGACGTGATGGTTCAACCGACGGCGTGGGAGCATATAAATTGGGTGAGTCGAATGGAGGATTGAGGCATCGAAGTAAAAAATGAACCAAGTAAGATTGCATGATAGAAAACAAAGTACGAAAGTCACGAAGGAAGAACAGAGCTCGTGGATGACCTCAGTCTAAGCAAGTGAGGGTAGAAGAGAGTCGTGCAAGCTAGTAAAGGAACAAGTTTTTTGCATCTCGTTGTTCTCCACTGTTTAGTTGCGAAGGTTGGAGGATGGACACTAACTTTGATGTTGATATTGGTTTAGGTTGTGAACCAAAGTGCTACAATCTGGTTTGTTGTATTCTTGGTACTGCAAAGGTTGTGGCACTAAACTATGTGGGGTTTGGCCCAACCGAACTAAAGAAATTGTAAGTTGAAGTTGTTTTTGTGACAGCGAGTTGTTTAGGGCTTAGTGCAAGGCAAGTCCGTAAATTGAAGTTTGTATGATTGAATTTTATTATTAAAGAACTATTAGGGGATCTATTTGGGAGCTCCCCCCTCCCACTTTACTATTGTGTTGTTGTTCATGCAAGTTTATTTATGTATTGGTTTTACATTGTTGAAGTAAAGTTAAAAGAAGTAGAACCAAAGTAAATTGTTATTGAAGTAAACTGGAAAACAAAGCCCAGTTAAAGTATTGAAGTGCCTACCATACTGAGATGATCGAACACTAATTTCGCAAGTAGGATATTGATCTTACTAAGTTGTACGTGTGCTAGAGGCGTAGTCTAGGTGGTAGTAAACTCAAGTTGGTCTTAACATTATTGAGAAACCACATCAGTGTCGCACACCTTAGGGGACTTGGGAACCTTATAAGTCAAAGGTGTGTCTTAGGAGCATGACAGTTGGTATCAAAGCGGAGTTCCTACGACGAGGAACTTGAAGGAAGTTGTTTTGGTTGAAGACAATGGCACGACAGCCACTGTCGCCACTGTTGTGACAATAGTTGTTGAGAAGCTGAAGATTTTTGGAAGTCAAGGTAGATGGACAAGGACTTTGAAAGAATGTTATTATTATCTCGTGAGGCCCATGGGAAGGCCAAAGCACTTGTGAGGGAAAGTGGTGGAGTTGCGAAAGGAAGTTAATGTTCTCCAAGAGAAGAAGAAGGACGAAGCCCTTAACCATGACAAAGGGATTGAAGTTCATTCAAAGACTTGCACCAAAGAGTGGGAGACCACTGAAGTTGGAAAAGTTGTTGTCCTAACTCTACAACGAAGAGTGTACAAGAGAGGATGATCAACATGAAGTAGATTGTCCAAGAGATGAAGATGAGCCAAGCCATATTGAAGAATAGGTTGAGAATCGTTCAGAGACTTCAAATGGAGGAAGTCGAGTAATGGCTTCTCTAGTGAAGATTGGAGAAGTTAGTCATGAAATTGAATGTTAAGGTTGTGATGCAGCGGTTGAAGGAGGAGAAGGGTCTTAGATGAAGGGAAAAGTCTACTGAGGTCAAACCACGTTTGAGCTCTGCAAATGCACCGAAGGAAGTAGGTTCTTCTATGAAGGGACCTCATGCAGATGTGGATGGAGAGAGTCATGATAACTTCTCGTGTGCAGGTTGAGATGGATACTCATTCACCTATGAGTCGAATGATTTGGCACAATGTGATGCTTGTTCAAGGAGAGTTTGACCTCAAGATGGATGGTGCCAATGTCTGGGACAAGTGTGGTGGATGAGACATTCATGTGATGGACAAGATATGGTTGGTCATATGAAAGCATTGGCCAAGTGTCTCACATGACTCATGGACGAAGGTCATTCGGGTGAGCGCAGTAGAAGTGGAAGGACTCGATAACATCATATGTGAAAATCCCTTAATATAACACATCAGAAACCAGTACTACAATTACTGGTTTACAATCTCCTACTTGTTCTTTTCATTAACAAGTTATTCAATTGCATAAACATCGAAGTAAACGTTATTGTAGCCTTCACAAATATACAAATCATGTACTGAAATAAGTTAAAACAATAACACAAGGGACATCGTTATTTTTGGACAATCGTCCCTAGAAAAACCCAATTCGAGAAAATTGGTGAAGCATATAGAGGGTTTGTATTATTAAGCAGATTTCGTGAATACAACTAGGGTGCCAGAAATGGCTCACCCAATAGAGAATATCCTCAACAGTAGTACCTCTATCCGAAGACAAATATTCCGGAAAATCAATAACCAAATGATCAAACCCCACAGCGACTTCGGTTGTTCCTTATGCTGGACAACAAAAGTTGCTCCAAGCACTACTCTGGAACTGCGTCACTCCTCCAGGAGCTATGTCACCCTCACCCGGCTCAGGATCTGCTGATTTGCTCCCAGTCTGCCCCACAGAATCTCCCAGCGTCAGCCTCTACGGCCTATGCGTCATCCTTCTGTGTCCTCTGCGTCAGCCCTTCTAGGGCTTGCGATGTCTCTCTCGACACTGCACTGCCTCTCTGCTATGTATTCTTCATCCTCAAATGAAAATCCCTTGTTGAACTACCCCTCACTGCAACTCTGATCACCAACTCAATTTCCTCAGCAAACCTCGCCCCAGAAAATTGAATTCTCTTGATCACTTGGTGTATCTCCAACTAACCCTCAAGCCTCCAACTGACCCTCCAACTGACGAATCAACGGCCGAGATTAAGTCCCTAATCAACAACTAAGATTAGAACTAGCTTGATCCTCCTCAGTTAGAACTTTCTCACCCATATTTTATTAATACACATTAATATTTTTATTTTCCTAAATTTAGACTTAGAAACCCATTAAAAATATTAATTAGTTCAATAACTCCTCATCCGGGTGGAATTTCTCCAAACGATTTCTGAGTCTTGGGGATCTCATGTGCCTTAGCCTCTCCACCAAATTTCATGGCTAGAGCACATCCGGTGCTACCCAAAATCAACACTTCCTCTTAGCGAGGAATGTGCTCTAGCAATGCTTCACCATAGAAGCATCACTCTGATTCTCTGCACCGTTAATCTATGTTGATGCTTGCCCTGTTGCCCTACATCCACTGCATTGTTGCTTCTTGTACTACTGCCCATCACACTGCCACTACCGCTTCTACATCTGCACTGCATCTCCCTCTCAACCTATTGCATCATGTTTCCCATAGCACTGCCACTGTTAACTGTTGCACAACAACTCAGTTACTGAGAAGTCACTGACTTCACCCAAATACTAACAACCTGGTCAGTCTGAAAGTCTCGTGATGCTAAAGCTACCTTTGTTTCTATCATGTGCTCCCTCTGCTGCCACTGCATCGTTGCAACCTCTTTTGTGTCTCTCGCACTGTTGCAACCTCCACTGCGTTGCTATAGATTTTTGCATTGTCGTTCCATCACACCTTGCTCCACCCGACACCTATCATCATGCTACTGTCTTTAAGGGCTATTATAGCCTGATGTGATCCAAGAGCTTGGGCACCTCAAGGACCCTACCCCTTTCTGTAGTCCTCTCGACTACAGCACCATGTCTCCCTACCTTTTCTCTAGAGGCACATGAGCACTCATGGCACAATCATCATCAGTGTCGACATCCTTCTCTGTCTTTGTTGGAGCAACCTTCGAGTCGGAAGCTTCTCCCTTGCCTTTCTTCCTGAGGCACTAAGAGGCATAATGTCCCAACGCCCCACAGTTGAAGCACTTGACCTTAGAGATATCTTTCTTCTTCCTCTTTTGTACCCCCTATTGTCCCGCTGATGTGAGAGTTGCATCCTCCTCTTTCTTGATTCGAACTCCCTTACCGCTACTCCTCGCCTTGGTCAATCTCTTGAGTTCTTCCGGTCAAAGAGTTTCCCACATCTCCCAACTAGGGAGAGTTGCTCTGCCCAAAATGCTTTGGACAAATGTCTCTAACTCCTCAAACACTGCATTCAGGGCAATCCTGACCATGAACTCTGCTTTGGACAAATGTCTCTAACTCCTCGAAGACTGCATTCAAGGCAATCCTAACCATGAACTTTGAATCCGGTGTAGACCCCACAGAAGTTAGTTGGTTGCGAATCCCTTACAACCTAAGAAGGAAGGGATATATCTCCTTCCCTTTCTGCTTCTGGTATGACCTCAGTTGATTCTCCAATAGCGTCTTTTGTTGCATGGAAGAGCCCTGGTATAAGGTGGTCAAGGTCTCCCACATCTCCCTTGTTGTTGTCTTCTTAGCAATATGTGGCACTACATGATCCTTGACCCCATCTAGGATCATGCATTTCACCTTCCCCTAGGCCTCCTCATACTTCTCATTAGCATCAAGGTCAACTAGGACAGCGACTGTTTTCAAGGCATAGACCTTAATGCGATGTTTATCCAGGATTGCCAAGATCCTAGCCTTCCAAATGACAAAATTGGAAGCCCCGTCCAATCTGTCATGATCCCTCAATTTGTTCACTGCCATCTCTGCTCCTCTCTCTAGACTCCCTCTTTAGTTTTGATTTCCCTCTCGGAAATCCTTGGTTCAGTGTCCTTAGACACTGTTCTGGACCGATAGAAACAGCGTCCCACCAGCACCTCAAATCAAAATTTGCACCACTGCCTTAGCCCCGGCAACTCGAAGAATCTATCTTTAGGCTCTGTGCAATGACTGCATGGGTTGAATCTACTCCACCCGGCGAACTGCGCCAATCTTTCCTGGCTCAGAAAGATGACGTGGCTTTGCGTGAGCCTGATCTGCCCTCCTCTGCCTCTGTGCTGGCCCTTCTTTTGGCTCAGAGTGTTGACACAAGCACTGCATGAGCCTCTGCATCACTCTCTCTACACTACATCACTCCTCCTCTTGCCTCTTCAATTTTGGCACAACACTGTCTCTCGGAACCACTGCTTCTTTACTGCAAATTCTCATATTTTCTCCACTGGTGTCCTCAGTCACCTATGATCTACAATCGCTCTGATACCATGTGAAAATTCTTGAATCTAACACATCATAAACCCCCACTGCAAAAACTGGTTTACAATCTCGTACTTGTTTTTTTCATTAACAAGTTATTTAATTGCATAAACATCGAAGTAAACATTATTGCAATGTCCACAAATATACACTGATGTACTGAAATAAACTGAGACAATAATACAAGGAACACCATTATTTTTGGACAATCATCCCCGGAAAAACCCAATTCGGGAAAATTGGTGCAGCATATAGAAGGTTTGTATTATTAAGCAAATTTCGTGAATACAACTAGGGTGCCAGAAATGGCTCACCCAATAGAGAATATCCTCGATAGTAGTACCTCTATCCGAAAAAAAGATATTCCGGCAAGTCAGCGACCAGATGATCAAACCCCACAACGACTAGGCAAGTCAGCAACCGAATGATCAAACCCCACAGCGACTCTGGTTGTTCCTTATCCTGGACAGCAAAAGTTGATCCAAGTACTGCTCTGAAACTGCGTCACTCCTCCAAACGTTGCGTCACCCTCTCCCAGCTCAAGATCTGCTAATTTGCTCCCAGTCCGCCCCACAAAACCTTCCTAGCACTGCCTCTGAGGCCAAGCGTCAGCCTCTACAACCTCTGCATCCCTTGCATCAGCGTTTTGTGTCCTCTGCGTCAGCGCTTTGGTCTTTGCATTAGCTCTTCTAAGGCCTATGTTGTCTCTCTCGTCACTACGATGCCTCTCTACTATGTATTCTTCAGTGTTGGATGAAAACCCCTTGTTGAACTGCGCCTCACTGCAACTTTGATCACTAACTCGATTTCCTCAGCGAACCTCACCCCAAAAAATCGAATTCTCTTGATCACTTGGTGTATCTCCCACTGACCCTCAAGCCTCCTCTTATATTTTTCTTGTTTACGAATCAACGGACAAGTTTAAGTCCATAATCAACGACTAAAAAATTAGAACTAGCTTGATCCTTGTCACTTAAAACTTTCTCACCCATATTTTATTAATACACATTAATATTTTTATTTTCCTAAGTTTAGACTTAGGAACCCATTAAAAGTATTAATTATTTTAATCGCTCCTCATCCGAGTGGAATTTCTCCAAACGATTTCTGGGTCTTGGAAATCTCATGTGCCTTAGCCTCTCCACCAAATTTCATGGCTAGAGCACATTCGATACTACCTAAAATCAACATCATAAGAGTTATGGATTGTCATAGAGTTGGTTGGAGTTCTTCATTGAGAATTTGTTGGAACTTGGAGGAGATCTTGGTGTACTGATGATAGGATGGTGACTTTGTTGAAGATATGAACCAACCAAGAAGAAAACATGAGGAAAATGGCTTGAAGGAGCTGAGATGACATTGAAAATTGAGATAATGTTGTCTTGAATGAGTCGAGGCGATGTATGTAGTAGCAAATAGTGGAGCCTTCATGGATATTGAGTGTGGTCTTCGAGGACTTTTGATTTGTTGAGGAACTTGGGTTAGTGACTTGTGCAAATTGACTTTGATGTAGTATGGGATGTATACCTTTGGACATAGTATGGGATGTCTCTGTGAGTAGCATACTTGACGGCAAAGAAGAAGCAAGACACCTTGAAGTTGGGTAATGGTAGTCGTGATGAAGAAGCCTTGATGTGAAACACTTGAGGCGTGGGTGGAGTCTAAAGAGACTTAACCGTTGCAGGATGATTTGGGACAAGTGATTGTTGATCATTCCATGGAGAACCTTCTTGAAGGTGGAAGACTTGGACATCTATGGACACTGCTAGTATGTAGACCTCAAGCAATACGTAGACGCAATTTATGAGGCAAGGAGAAACTTGCCTCCTTCATAGAGATATCAGTAACATATCCAAAGGAGATGAGGATTTCTTCATGGCCCTGGATATGGAGATGAAGATTGGACTTCAATTGGAGTTGTTTGCATGACATGGGCATGAAGTGCCATTGTTCGAGTTGTATATGCAGATATGTAGCACTTAGACATAATGGAGGATGAGGATATGATGAGGGTGTTGGAGAAACAACCAAATAAGTGTGAGGAGATGCATTCTCATGGGTTGGATGCGATAGTTGGATTAGCTACCCAACTAGTTCGAGTCATGGAGGGCATCAATGTAAAAAGACATGTTAGATTTGAGTTGGAGTATGGCAACAAAGTTCACAATACATGGAGATGCAATGGTTGACATAATGGCATTTGCGACTTGAAACATTACAACCGAGATATAGAGGGAGTAGCCTTCCATGATGATGTGGGGTAGTGTGGATACTTGCAACACATTGTGATTGATGACCGGGGAAGTTTGAGAGATCTTCTACAGAGAGCCTTGCCTTTTGAATGAGAAAGAAAGGAGTCATGCGAGAGCCTTGATGAAGGTTTGTTCATGAAGATTGTTCAATTTGAGCAATGAGTCAAGAGAAGCTTACGTGGATGATTGGAAGGAGGATGGTTCCCCCATGTTGACGAAGATGTAAAGGTTAACGAGGGCAATCTTTGGGCCTTGGCGAAGAAGTTTGCTAAGGGTGATTTTGTCAAGAACAACAACCATTTTAGAGTGGGGATGATGTCAAGCCCTCAAGCTAGAGCACACCCGAGTTGCCTTGGTGGAACGACTTGGTGAACAAGTGGGGAAAAACTTAAGTCAAGGAGCGATCAAAAGAAGGTAATGGTGGAGTGTGCCCAAGAATGCACGAAGGTGAATGAAGAGTGCACAAAAGCACCCAACCGAGGTTAGAATGAATGAAAGGTAGGGCAACATTGAGACACACATGCCCAGACGAAGCTAAGAGCCCCTGCCCAAGACGAGCACACACACAATTCATTGAGATGGGGTGCCTGCCAAGACGAGTGCACCCACACGATGAAGACCTGTGATACAAAGGTGCCCCCCTGCGTTGACATGGACACAACAAAGGGTGAGTCGACGACATGCAACGAGCTATGGGAGTTTCATGTGACCGAAGCAAGGTCAACTATAGCGAAACAATGGTCTACTTGATTGAGGTCGATCGGAGATGCCCAAGGGACACAATAGTCCAATCGAGGCCGTGGGTGCAAATAAATTAGATGAGCCTAATGGAGGATTTAGGCATCGAAGTAAAAAATGAAACAAGTAAGATCACAAGATAGAAAACAAAGTGCGGAGGCCAAGAAGGAAGAATCAAGCTTGTGGATGAGCTCACTCTTAAGTGAGCAAGTCTAGAAGACAGTCGTGTGACCTAGAAAACGAACAAGTTGTTCTCTACGATTTGGTTGAGGTCAAAGGACCAAAGTTGGCTTTCATATTTTATATTGGCTGTAGGTTGTAAGTCGAAAGGCAGCAATTTAGTTTGTTGTATTCTTGGTACTGCGAAGGTTGTGGTTGCGAACCATGTGGGGTTCGACCCAACCGAACTAAAGAAATTGTTTACTAAAGTTGTTGCTACCTTGTGGTAGCAACAAGTTTGGAGATCTGCCCAAGGCACGTCTATAAACTGAAGTTTGTATTATTAAAGTTTATTATTAAAGAATTGTTGGGGAAGCTATTCAGGAATTTCCTCTCCGGTTACCGTTGTGTTGTTGTTTGCACAAGTTTATTTATGTACTAGTTTTACATTGTTGGAGTAAAGTGTTTTACATTGTTGGAGTAAAGTTTAAAAAAATAGAACCAAAGCAAATTGTTTTAGAAGTATATTGGAAAATGAAGCTAAGTTTAAAAAATTGAAGTGGCTATTGTAGTGAGATGATTGAACACTAATTCCACAAGTAGGATATCAATCTTGCTAAGTTGTGCATAGGCTAGAGGCATAGTCTAAGTGGCAGTAAGCTTAAATCGGTCTCGCCATTAAGGAGAAACTAAGCTTAAATCGGTCTCGCCATTAAGGAGAAACCATGCCAATGCCACACACCTCATGGGACTCAGGAACCTTCTAGGTCAAATGTGCACCCTCGGCCCTTTGAGGGCGTGACACATACGTAAACTCGATTAAAAAAAAAATTACAACACCTCGCTCCAACATTACTTTTTGTCATAAATATCCAATGTCAGGACATGAACTTGCGGTTCAACAACAAAGTGAAAATTGTCTCAAGGTCCACCCTTGTCAACTCCACTTGAGATGGTCAATCACCATGCTGACTGTCACATATGGGTCTTGTGCATGAGAGCAGATATCAACTTCCAAGTTAGCTAATGAATGTGATTTTTACCTCTGTGCCCAGTAGTCAGCCTTTGAACATGTTGTATTGGCACCTAGCATTATTTCAATTTGTGTTAAAAGAACTTTCAGATATTATGCGTAAGCATGATAAAGCTAAAAGTAGAAATATCTTTGAAATTATAGGTGTATATTATTCCTAGGGCTTCAATAATCAGGTAACAGAATTCTTTATAGGATTTTGTGCCCCGACTCCCCTTATCAGGTTAAATTCTCCTAATTGGTTTGGGAAGCATGGTTCTTTATCTCTTAGAAAGGTTTCGTTTGCTTTATATCTTCACTTACCCAACCTCCAAGTTGATACTTGATACAGATCTTGTTCATCTAATGTCTTCTTTCCAAAATATAAACCATTTTGTTGATACAGCTCTTTAATTCCTTTTTTTGATATTGTGCCGGCAAAGCTATGAACTGGGAAGTTCACACACCAACCGCTTAAAATGCTTCTCCTTTCAGATGAACTAATTTAAGACGTAGGTGAAGAGAGGCAGAGGTGCGTGAATTTCTTCGCATATACTGAAGAAAA
Source organism: Pinus taeda (assembly GCA_000404065.3). NCBI lineage: Eukaryota > Viridiplantae > Streptophyta > Pinopsida > Pinales > Pinaceae > Pinus > Pinus taeda. The sequence continues at coordinate 54,507 of APFE030353578.1, forward strand.
GAAGCAACAAGTTTGACGGTATATCAGACTGAATGTACAAAAGGTCACAACATCATCAAGATTTCTTTGATATTAGTGGAAAGACAAGTCCAGACCACAAAATTGCCTATAACATGGCAGTAGAAACCAAAACTTACAACTTTTTGGATGACAGGAAGTTACATGGTTCCAAGTAAATATTTTACTGTCAAAAGCATTTTAGAAATACTGTACAATCAAAGGAGAAAAATGCCTACAGCTCCTGCAAAACTAGTGCAGCATATATGCTGCAAGCAAATCGCGCATTATAGTTGAAGCTTCTGAAGTGCAACTAGACAAAACTGATGCCACGTAAATTTAGCAGTTAAGAACGTACTAAAGTCATATTTTCCTTTGGTTTCTATCCTTGCTACAGATTCTTGTCATCATGCTGATTACAACTCCCGCAAAAATAGTGCAACATTTATGTTGCATACAAAGCTTCTGTAGTGCAACTAGACAAAACTGTTGGCAAGAAAAATTAAACAGGTCATATTTTCCTTTGATTTCTATTCCTGCTTCAGATTCTCGTCATCATTCTGTTTGTAGCCTTCTATGGATGACAGCATACCCCCAACTTGTCCACCACGTACTATTATCTCCCATCCTGGTCCCTTGAGAGGGAGAGAATCTGTTGCAGTGCCACTAGTTTTAACTGAATCTTTAATCATGTCACTGCGGTCCAGGAGCTTTAACAGATTTGATTCACTAATCTCATCACTTTGAACAAGCTCCTCTTCTTCATCTCTTTCTTGCTGAAGTAAAGCTAAAAGCTCATGTTCCTGCATGAAGTTGTTTGCTCAGAAATCAAATTCTATTACCCAATTATCCATTGTAAAACCCTCTATTGCTTATAAAGATAATAGTCATCTATCTGACTATAATAAGATCAATTTAACAAAGTTGCTCATCTAGGATTTCTGCTGTTATATTTTCTAATTGTATTTAGACACTGATGATCACGAATTACTATTGCAAGATAAATTCGTGAAAGCAGTGCCAAAAAACTCAACTAACAAAGTTAAGAGACACAGGAGCTTAGTCAAAAGTAAAAGCCTACACCTTTAAAAAACTGGATTTTGTTCGTTCCTGGTGAAACTGTCCTTTCTCAATCACAACACGCTCCAACTTCAACTTGTCAAATGCTACTTTGAGCATCCGGCACTATTTTTACAAATAGCAGCGATTAGGAGATGTTTATGAGATTAATTAAATGCCCTTTAATTGCTTGTATGAAAGTTTCAAAAGTAGACAAAGCAGACTGAGATACCTTACCTCAGCTGAGTGAGCTGTGCAAAGCCTGTAGACATGCACAGGTTTGGTTTGCCCAATCCTATGGCATCGATCCATAGCTTGCAAATCCATTTGTGGATTCTGTAAATATGCCAACAACCAATATATCAAACATTTGCAAAAGCATGACGGCTTTACAATGGGACTGCAAAATTACAAAAACATGGCTCATACAAAATAGGTTCCATGTTATGCACAAAATTAATGCTGATGCAAACCAAATCATGTCCAAGTATACAAAATTTTTTAGACAAAGCCTGTGTTGATGCAATGGCATAAAAATAATTTTCTTACCCAGTCACTGTCATAAATGATGCAAGTATCTGCAGCAGTAAGATTAATCCCAAGTCCACCAGCACGTGTGCTTAGCAAAAAGACATGAAGTTTGCTGTTTGGATCATTAAAATCTTTGATCTGAATCAAGTGCCATGCAGAATGGGTAAATCAACCAATACATAAATTCATTGAAGCTCTCTACTCTCTTAGGAATTAAGCTTAGTTCTGCCAACAACCAGAAGTCTAGTTCCAGAAACTGCTTCTTTGGGTAATTTTGTTATTTGACACACGATATTAATTGACCAAGACAAACTCGAACTCATTTGAGTTTATGACATCAAAATCAAACAAATGATCGTGCAACAAAGAACAGATAAGGCTTGAGAGCAACCTGTCTTTGCCTATCATCCAGTTTAACAGTCCCATCAATGCGGCACATATTGTGTCCGCTCTCACTCAAGCAGTAGTCCAGTAGGTCCAACACTCTTGTCCATTGCGAAAATATCAGAACCTGTCATCATCCTCCAATCTTGCAAATCAGGATTGCATGCGGTTAAGGTTTCAGAATGAATACCAAATCAAACAGAACCCAATCATATCAAATATTGTGCTTTGCTCATATCTGGTGAGATCCTTGGCTCACACCTTATGATTCCGAGCTCTTAAATGTTTTAGAAGCCTGTCCAGAAGCTGAAATTTACCACATTGTTCCATCAATTTCTCTACTGGAGGATAATGATCTGAAATAAATATAAATTCCAATCAGATAAATTCCAAGCTGATATAAACCACAAGCCTTTTCATGTTGCATAATAAATGTAATCAATCAACTAAGAAAACGACAGGAAATGCCCTCAAAACCAAGGAGACTTGACAAAGGAATACAGGATATCTCAAACTGTGACTGCAAAAGATCTGGATGGTTGAAATTCTTGCGCAGTTGAATCATCAGATTGTCCAGACTGGTTTTCACTGCTCTACCTGTGGTCATGAAAATCCATCTGGTTGACTTTTGTACTTGCTAAGATAGTAGTTAAGTTTTATGCATTGTGCATCAAAACTCTACTGTTATGTTTTGAAGACACTGAAAATAAATAATCTTGAAGTTCAAGGCATTCCATAATAGTGCAGGAAATATGTTTAGGCATTCTAAACAAGCATAGGAACAATCTGCAGAGCAGATATCCAAATTGCAAGTCAAGTTGAAATTACCATATTCTGACCGTGCATGTAGATATGGAATAAGACTTTTGTTCAGTAGATGCTCCTGGATTTTTCTCTGATCTTCAGTCATACGAGCATATAATATTATTTCCTTCTTTAAAGGAAGGTTCTTCTCGACATCTTCTTTCAACCTTCTGAGAAGAAAAGGTCTAAGGATTGCATGCAACTTTGATATTACCTAAGAAACAACAGCATCTTTAGATATTATAGCATTATAACAATATGCAAAGCAACAACATCATTGTATTATAGGATAAGAATACAAGGGAAAATGCAAACAGACTTGAACTCTTTTTTTATCATCAGTTTCTTCATTGCCCGCCTCATTCATCTGCCTTCCAGAAAAATCAAACCTGAAAACATGTTTCACATCACATGCATATCATCATAATGGACAAGCATAGCAATTGCAATATCAATAGCAGTATAGAAAGGCTACCAAAAATCCATAAGAACAATATAGATCCACCAACAAAGAGTATGAGAAGTACGGGCATAATTGATAAAACACTGAAGCAGGAATTACCTACTATATGGATCACTTAGATAATCCCTGACCGATTTCATTCAATTAAAATCCACAAGAACAATATAGATCCACCAACAACGAGTATGAGAAGGACAGGCATAACTGATATAACACTGAAGCAGGAATTACCTACTATATGGATCACTTAGATAATCCCTGACTGATTTCATTCAATTAAGGTTTAACTGAGGTGCACATCTTGTCAGTTCACTTACAAAGAAATCTACAAACTTCAAAGGAATAGAATCTGGAGTTTGATCTGACTCAATAACACCAAATTCTTGTGTTTCTAAGCGATAGCACATGTATTATTAAAGGCCCATCCCTAACAATGGTAAACCATACAGACCAACTACACCCGATGTTTTTGCATCAGTTGTAACTTGTGACTACTGCACAGTTGAGAGCATTTATTAATGTTGACCAAAGAATAAAAGCAGCTACACTTTAACCCATTCAATAAATCTCCAATTCTCTAGTAGCTTTTAGCTTTTAGATAAACACTACATATTTCAATATAATTTACAAGGGTGGTCAGCATTCATTTGAACTACAATATATGGTTGCTATAACCATCATGATTTTTTAACAAACTATTCAAATGAATCTAGCATGTTCATATGTGACACTGTAGTTCCCTTTCTGTTGACCAAAATATTTTACAATGTGTAACAAAAATACATCGATAGCACAACTCGTAGATAAACTTTCATGAAGAAATTATTCAAGAAGAAATCCCCTCCTATCTTCATTTACAAGGTTATGTTACAAGCTTTGCACTGGCTTTCCATTACTTGATAGGGCTGAATATACTTGATAGGGCCAAATACCTTATGCATTCCTTCAAAATGAATATTTAAACTCGTGTTAACAATATTTTTCCCTTCTTTCCAAATTGGAATAAATACATTAAGTAATATGTCAACTTGGCTAGAAAATACTATCAGATAGTTCAGGGGTGCCTCTAATTTAATTCCTGAGAGCAAATTGACTTGGGTGTCTCTAATCAACATTCCAAATGTATTTCTTGACTAAATTATCTTCATACTCTATTAGAACTTTAGAACATAGGGCCAACATTCTCAAGAAAGTTCAGGGGAGGTTACTTTTAGATTTTGTGAATGATATCCATCTATGCCTCTATTCCATACAACTTGAAAATGCCAAAATGGTATGCTGTAGAAAGTATCAAGAAAAAAGCATTAAGCTAAAGGGCCCAAGGACATTCTGTTTATGAGTTATTTGAATGCTGGCTTCTAGGAGTTGCACAATTGACCTTAATGCTCCATATGGCTCCAGTTCATATAAATAGTATTTGAATCTGATTGTAAAGTGGAAAAATGTTTGCATCTCTAACAGCATGTCAAATTTGTGACCTATATTATACTTAATTTCAAATTCTCCTTTAAAAGTACATAATCTAGCTTCTATTTTCACCTACAGGCCGAATTTTCTTCTCTTTGTATAATTTTTTATCTATTGGAATGTCAATGGGTGTGCAATCCTTTTTGTTTAAATTTCAAACGGCTCTTGGTATAAGCATCATATCATCTTTTGTTTCCTCAAGTGGACCTCATTTGAGGCAATTGTAATTTCAAACGGCTCTTGGTATAAGCATCATATCATCTTTTGTTTCCTCAAGTGGACCTCATTTGTGCCAATTGTAGTATTGTACAAACCTTCTCACCTGCAAGTTTCAAGCAACAAGCATTATATCAGCTTTTTCTGTTCCAGTAGTTGTTTTAACTTTTTATCAAATGGAGCCTATTAGAAACCCTCAAGATTTCCAAGGGGGTTCATCAAAACACATCTATTTGAAAACAGCATCTGGCAGACTGACCTTGTCGCCCTTTTTCTTTCAAGGGGATTGAGAGTGCAGGTTGCACAAAGATTTCAAGATTATTATCACAGGGAGCAAGGGTTCATTTCCTGAGAATTTATCCGCAGGTCAAGAGTTGTTTTCTCAACCATCATCTCTGTGATGAATTAGCTCTCCACACTCAGTCATTATGGGCACCCATTATTATATCAAACAGAAGAAACAATGCCACTATTAGAAATTTTAGGAAGATTGTCAGCAGAATTGGCTGTTTATTAGTTACGGATGGCATTCATCATCATGTGTACCATTTCACATTCACCGGTATCATGGTACCCAGCAGACCTCTGTTTTGGAACCTAGAACACAGGAAAGTTTGAACATTCACCCAATCATGCTTTCTGTAGAGAATAGCATTGTAATATGATGAGCTATAGATAAGGGCCAACAAAAGGTCATATGAGAATTTCACATGGATTAAAAGAGGGTACTTGAAGCCTGAGGCAGTTTATCCCTTTTTGAAGTGATATTTCATTCCAATAAAATGTGAAGCTATCTTTTTCTAATGAGTCGCAACTTGTTAGCCTTTAAAGCTTTGTTAAGCTCATGTGCAGCAACTGTTCCTAACTAGATTCTAGGGTAAATTGGTATTTGGCGGCACCCTTTCTCTTGCATAGCTTTCATTTTGCTGCAAAAATGGCCAAGTTCCTCAGTTAGCCTTGCATCTCTCAAAAGGTAATTGTAGTTGTAATCTCCCAAATATTCCATGTCATACATGGGTTTTCTTACCAGAACACAACTAAAACATGTCTTCACCAATTTTCGATAGAGTATAGCAACACATTACTTGCAATAGAGCATCTATCAATTTCCCATGTTTGATGAAGACACAAAAACACACTATCTTTTCAATATCCAATTTTATTAAAAAGACCAAGGACAGAGAGAGCATATTAATATTTGTTAGAGCCCAGAGGTTCATTAGGATAACTCCACTTCATTAGGTTCATTGGAGTTTTCATTAAGGATGAAATTTAGCAAGGACCAAAATTGGCCTAAATGAAAAAAATATAACATAATTTCAACACCCTGATTAACTATATATATATATATGTGTGTGTGTGTGTGTGTGTGTGTGTGCAACTAGATAACAGTGGTGGTATATGAAGAGCACTATACCATGATTCAAATTCACGAAGTGACGTGAAAATTTGAGGGAGGATGAAATTTAGCAATGACCAAAGCTCTCCCAGGTTATTATGCAATGGAGTACCAGTCAATAGCAATGTATTATCAACAGGCAACATCTTCAGGTGTCTTAGCAACTTGCAATTGAAATTCTTCAACCGATGTCCCTAACACACAAACAAACCTCCAGTCAGATTCCCAGACAAACGATGCCAATCAAAAATATATAAATTGACGAAAAGCTACTTTCCAGTTTACCTCATCAACAACAAGATATTTCCACTTGTATCGAGCCAAAACCTTATAATCATTCAACGCCACATCATAAGATGTGATAACAACAGGGAATGTTGGGCCCATTGTTACGGGCATATACTTGATCCTCAACTCAGCTCGTTCTTTCTTTGATCCATGATAAAGGAGCACACTCATGCTTGGAACAAATCTACACGAGAATGCAATTAGTTAACAACAAATGGTCTCAACTTAAATGCAACCTCATACAGGCACAATAAGCAGATAACTCCAAGAAGCATCCTATTACAACCTGTTAAATTCATTCACCCAATTTGAGAGAGTAGAAAGAGGAGCAACTATCAAGAAAGGTCCATGTATTCCCATTCCCTTCAGATGTGCAAGGAATCCAATAGTCTGAATAGTCTTTCCAAGACCCATTTGATCAGCAAGAATTCCATTAAGACCATTTTGCCATAGTGAAATCATCCACTTCACCCCTTTCATTTGATAAGATCTGAGCCTTCCTCCAATTAATAAGGGTACGAGTTCCATCTGTTCTTTCCAAAGCCTCTCCTCCTCAGTTAAATTATCAGAATCTTCCTCAGTTTTCTCTTCCTTGCAACTAACAAGCATTGCCTCAACTGCTATTCTTGCTTGCTTGCGGGCCTGATAGTCATAAATAAGAATCAGAGAGTTAGGACTAGTATGCTAGATCATATTATGCATGGAAGAAAACACAGTTTCGCTTTTACTTCTATATTTATTATATTTCCATTTTAGCTTGCAAATATTACAAGGTTTCTATTTTCTATTCTATTGATGATTCAGGTGTAAACATTCCACCTCCATGACCAACTTCCAACCATGATATGCCATCCACTACCTTGTAAAATTTCATAAGAAACCAGATGCCTTCCACAAAAATGATCATACAAATATTTTTTCAGAGAAGGTATCAATGAGAGAAAAAATGGAAGAAAGGTCGAACATATTTTCAATTAGTAGGCTTTTGGTGAAGTACATAAAACATATTAGACATGAAATATATCTTTTAATTAGAAAAGCAGAGGAAATAATTAATCATAGGGTACTCACATAATATCACAAGAAATTGAACATCTACGTCAATTTAGCACTTAGACATTTGTTGAAGGACAAAAGTAAGGCGATACTTGAGATGAGTTAAAATTACCGCATTACGAACAGCAGTTGATTTTCTTTTGCGAGATCTTTTTGCATTAGTCCCTTGAGTTGATTGTGCATTGTCATCTGCACCTGCATACTGTGCACAGGGATTAAAAACTCATAAAAAGGCCAAGATACATTCAGAAACAGCAAAAAAAAGAAGCCTTGGTAAAACTTACTGAAGTCATGTCATCCATCTTTTCCAGTAGAAACTTTGTATACATCTCAGTCTGATTCAGAAGTTCATCCAATTTGCTAAACATGGAATCATTCATTTCTATAGTTTCACTCTTGATTGATATTTCCATTTCTGCACCCTGGTGTTTCAAACGTGCTTCTTCAAGTCTTTTCTCCTCCTCGACCATTTCCTTTGTAATTACTGATTCTGCATCTCCTCCATTCATAGTCTTTTCTTGTTCAGCTATTTTCTCCTCTTCAACAATTTCCTCCTTAGTAATTGTCATTTGAAAATTCTCTTCATTGAGTGGTATTTCATTGTTCTCCCCTCGCATTTCAACTCCAGTAAATTTTTGCTGTTTATCAGAATATTAATGTCAAATCCCTATGTCTTCCCGTATGCACAAAAATTAGGAATGTGCCAAGAATTTGACATGAACATTAAAGCACCACATAGACAGTAGACAACTTAAATCCCTGTCTAATTTTATCAATACAGTGAGGTTGGATTTACCTCTTCCAAAACAGATATAAATGCCTCTGCATCTTCTCCATTTACAGCCTTTTCTTCTTCAACTATTTTCTCCTCTTCAGCCATTTCCTTTGTAATTATTGAAATTTGGCCATTCTCTAAGTTGAGTGGTTTCACATTATCCTCTCTTTGGAGATGCACTTCAACTCCGGTACATGTTTGCTGTTTATCATACTAATGATGTCAAACCCCAGTACTGTTTGTGTGCACAAAAATTATGAACCAGCTAATAACTTGACATGGATGTTGAAATAGATAAAAAGAAACGTGAGAAAAAGATAAATGATGAATAGATTTCACAAAAAGGAGAAACGAACCCAATTGAATGCAAAGGGATACTACCTTGCATGGTGCTTAAGGAACTACAAAAAGATATTAAATCTCATTAAACAATAAGGTTGGATTACCTCTTTTTTCCAAACAGAAATTAGTGACTCTCTGTCTCCTCCATTCATAGGCCTCGCCACCTTAACCTCCATTTCTTACTTCTGCTCAAAGTTCAAAGAAATTAGAGCAGAATAATGAAGTTCTTAATCATTATTAGACACAAGATTTATCAAAGCATGCCTCTCCAGAACAAGATATCAACTACTTTTAAGAGTAAAACTTCATATCATCTAACAAATGGTAAAAAAGTTATACCTTTGGGGATACTCTGCTAGGCTTGAAGCATACATGTATAAGCAAACGTCTTTGATAATAGGACCAATAAGAGTCAAAATGTAAGGGGGGTTAAACGCATGAAATCTCGATAGCATCTATTGTTACAATCAGTATATAAGAATGGACAAATATGGTCCCAACTTGAGAACTAAGATTCTCAGGGGTTGGAGTTGGATAAGGGATTAGCATAAGATAATGTAACATGGGCAATATTCAAAGTTGTCAAAAGACTCAAAACCGTGTAGTAGGGGCAAAAGGTTCACTCAGTTACATATGATGTCCTGAAGATGGGACAATCTCAAAGGGAAAGCGTAAGATACTGTGATGTGCATCCTATTGGATATGCATCACAGCTTGGGTAGGAGGAGCAAAAAGGGTCACACCTTGAGATTTAAGGTCCTCAAAGACTGGTCCATCTCAGAAGTAAAAGCATGGATACTGTGATATGCATCATATTAAAAAAATTGCAGTTCTAATAGTAAGGTCTGGAGCTTGCGTAGAAGGATAAAGTACGGTCACACCTTGAGAAATAGGTTTCTAAAGACTGGTCCATCTCACATGGATAAGAATGGGATATTGCAATGTGAGCTGCGATTATTAATGCCATGGTTTATTTTCACCTTGCAGGAGTCTTATAATCCATTCTATTTCTTAATATAAGGAAAGTGAATCTACCCTTATCAGGGCATTATCAGGGCATGATGATGATCATACAAATAATCTAATTTTAAGGTTACGGCTAAGCGAGACTCCAAATTGGTGCATGATAGCCCTTCATTTGTGTGTCAAGGGACCCACCTCCATACATACTCTACCCGTCTGGATTTAAACGTGAATTTTTATAATAAAATACATATTCTTTAACCATTGGGCCCACTCATGCTGTATTGATCGGTTCCTACTTTTTTATGGGCAACGATGAGTTCTTACTTTTTGTATAGTCAGGTATAGTCTGGCATTGACAATGTGGGCAATATTGAGCCTAAACACAACAAATCAACGGCTGGCTACCATGAAGCAATACGAATAAAGAAAACCTACCATTACACGACTAGCCAAGCAATACAAAAACAGATTTTTTTATTGTAAATTGCCATATCAAGTTGCCTCTTTGAATAACTTTACAAGCAAATTCACATATAATAGTTTACAGCCATAACAATCTGACCAAACATCAACCAACAAACGCTCAGTTCTCGACCAAAAATAATTTTGTTTGCACGGCCATTAACTGCCTACTATATATAAATATCCAATCTATGATAAAACACAGCTTCAGTAGGACAATGATCTCAAATAATCCCAGGGACAAATAACATAGGTGAAGACAGCATCAATGAAGCAGAAGGAATTCATGGATATAACACATCTAAGATATAGCCAAATTTTGAATTTGTGGTTTTTATAGAATCAGTAAAAAAAGCAACGCAGGGTTAAAGTGTTGATTCTTGAACAAGATACCCCTCAAAGCAAACACCATTTGGCAATGGGACATATCCTCTCAATGCTAATAACGAACAGGGTTGAGCAATGGTTTCTCCGTGGTAATTCAAGACAAACGGACAGAGTTGCAAATCCAATGGAGCTATTCGTTGTGCATACTCTGTTCCTCCTTAATGCCAAAGTGAATGTACCCAAAAGCAGAGAACATGGGGCAATGTGAACTGGGGGAATTTGAGCATACTAATGTTTACAAACGCTCCAAGGGGATGGCCCAAAGCGTGCAGTCGACTTGAACCCAAGCTTCAAAAGATGCAAGAATTCACTATTTTGTACAGACTAAGGGTAGCCTCCACTACTGATGATTAAGTTTGTGAAAGGGAACAGTGATACACCGCATCCTAGACTTAACATCGGACCAAATAATTAAGAGTGTTCAACCAAATGCCAAAAAGGATAAACAAAGATATCCACCCAATGAATAAATAAAACAATAAAATATAAAATGCGTCCGATTCACTTGGACGCGAGTCTGTCCTTCCCCTGTTGTAAGAATATTCCAATGAAATGTTGCCAGCTTACAACCCTCAAAAGACAACACTAGGCTGAGAAACTGCAGTTATGAGGAATCTGCTCAGCCAAATACAGCACCTCGTCTTATATCTAAGGATGGGCTGCTTCCCACAGGCGAGGAAGCCCGCTTGCACGGTCGGGACGACGACCTACAAGGGGCAAACATATCTCTGAGGGATTTAAATTTTGGTGGGGCTTGAAACGCTCCCACCTTACCATCAAACCAAGACATTATTGACAAAAAGTTCAAAATTAAATTTGAAAACAAAATGCAAAGTAAATGACATTGAATATTCCTCATATGCATACTGTATTCCCCATTAATTCCAAATTCAATGCACCCAAAATACAGATAATACAGGCCGACGTGAACTCGCTTAAGCATGTTATTATTTCACCATTCTCCAAGGAGATTACTCACCACCCAATGTTTGCATTCAACATGACCTGAAACTTCAAAAATGTAAACATTCACCATTTAAACTTCAAGAACTTCACTCAATATCTTGATCAGGTTCGCTTCCCACGGTTAGCAATGGGGCACCCAGAGGCACTAAGTTTAAACTTATTATACCCAATGGCCATGACCTATTTGCACATATTACAAATTCAAACCCAACCCCTGTCCTCCCTAACCTATTTGCACATATTACAAATTCAAACCCAACCCCTGTCCTCCCTAATGTGACATAAGAGTGGTGGGTGACAGTGAAGGTAAAGTCATGCAAGGTACACGTTGTGCAGCTTTCCACAACTTAACCCCCTGCCCACCTCCATCCTCATGAGTACAACTACTGGGGTGTAGAGGGCCAAGTATGAAGGACATACAACATGGATGAGGGTTGGGGGTGAATGTATTCGTGAGAACAGGGGCTGTAATTTAGCAGCATTGGCAACGAAGAGACACGAGTTCAAATCCCAGTAAGCAGGTTATGATGAAAACCACAATCAAAATCAAGTAGCAAATGAACCTAGGAGATTCCAGCTTAGGATTCCAGCTTTGGTAATTCCTAGCCATGATTTTGGAACCCAAGTAAAGGAGCATTCCAACTCTTTTGCAGTCCCACTTGCCATATCAGCCTAGCTCCTTCATGTCAGTTAAACCATCGAGTGGACAATAAGCCCATCATCTATCAGTAAGAATCCCGAGCAGTCAAACCCAACAAAAGAAAAGCTATTTGCAGGCTATCGATGAAAAATTCAACTTAGCCATTAGTTCTAAATCCCAAACTTACCGTTGAACTAGACCCCAACAAAAACACCCAAACTGAACTTTTTTGAAGGCGGCAAACTTAAGGCTCCGTGTACAATGCATCACAATATAAACATGCATAAAAGCTAATTGGCTATAATGCTTGCGTTTTTACAGTAACACGCTCATAAAACGAACCAGTAAGATAGTTTCTGCGAGCTTCTGCGTGTTTAGACTGGATAATCCACTCGCAAACTATTGCAGAATTGAACGCCAAAGTCGCGGAAAGAACACTGCGCCGACCCGGAGGTGACCGTGAGTAGGTTAATAGGAGGCGAGTGACGGCGTGGCGGGAATAAACATGACAGTCGCTGTCACAACCATCTGATATAACGGTCAGTTATTTAGTGGCAATGTACGTTCTTACATTTTTTTAATTATTGTTTTTAAAATATAATATTTTGTTTATTTGATTCATGAAATAGTGATGGGTGTTTTGAGCGTATGGGCGTTGTCGGTTTGAGCGTCCCAAGAAGAATGTTTGGACGCTGTTTAGCTGTGTTCTCGGCAGGTGCAATTCTGATAGTTTTTAAAGTTTAAAATAAATGAAATTTTGAAAAAATTTGTAAACGTCAGTATAAAAAAAATTGATTATTTCACATTTTTAAGATAAATATTTCTAATAAATTTATTTAACTGTAGTTTTTAATATCTTAATTTTATGTATAATTTCTTATTCATTTTATTGAATGTTAATAGGATAGTTAAATTAAAGATTTAAAATTATATCTCAAGCGATTTGAATAGTGGCGCGAAGGAACTGTGCTTGTAGTTTTTATATTTTAATTTTATGTTATGTAATTTTTTTAATCCTTTTATTGTATTAATAGAGAAGGTTAAATTAACGATTTATAAATTTTAATTATCAAAGGATTTAGAATAGTTGGTGAAGGAGTGTGTTGTTAAGGCGCTTTATAAGCAAATAAGCAAAGGTTGCCGGTCACCGGTTCTAGTCTTGTCGATAAGATGCCCTTGAGTCGTGGCCTCTCAGCGAAAGGGTAAGCGTGATTTTCAGGATTCACCCACTTATCAATAAAAAAAAATA
>APFE030353580.1:0-19080 GCA_000404065.3 Pinus taeda
CCAGCCACAGATGATGCTATAGCCATTCGAAAAGTGGGCAATCAACTTCATCAAACCTATCGAGCTGTGAGGGAAAACAAGCACGCACTATATCATCACCGCGACAGAATATTTGACCCGATGGGTAGAGGCATAGCCGGTTAACGACTGCATGTCTGTGAAAACTATAAAGTTTCTATTTGAGAATGTACTAACAAGGTTTGGATGTCCCAAGATTCTCATGAGTGATTGGGGAATGCATTTTCTGAATGAAACAATCAACACACTCACTGAGGAATTCCAGATATATCACCAACAAAGTATGCCATACCACCCACAAGTGAATGGGACCGTTGAGGCATTCAACAAAATCTTGGAGACCGCATTGACCAAGGTCTGTAATGCACAGCGAAGTGACTAGGATTTTCACATCCCTACTATGCTATGGGCATACCAAACCATGTGCAAAAAGTTGACGGGCCAGACAACTTTTCGGTTAGTCTATGGAAAAGAGGCCATTATGCCTATGGAATATATTGTGCCTAGTCTGTGGATCGCGAAAATAACGGGTATGGCAGATCACGTGGCTTTGGAGGAATGGCTCGCGCAACTCAAGGAACTGGAGGAGGAACGATTTTTGGTTGGATTCCATCAGCAAGTACAGAAACAGTGCGAGAAAGCGTGGCATGATCGCCATATCAAGGTGCACACCTTCAAGGTAAATGATTTGGTATTACTATATGACAGCAAGTTCAAAAAATTCCCTCATAAACTTTGAATGCATTGGTTGGGACCCTATGTCATCAAGGAAGTCACTGATGGGGGCACAGTTCAACTTGTCAAACTCAATGGAGACCCATTCCCGGGAAGTGTGAATAGCAGTTGCCTGAAACTCTACACGGGTGGTCCAACCACCTGACTAATCGCCCGAGGGACAGTCTCACCGCTCCAACCAGTTGAAAGAGAGCACGGGATGATAAAGCAGTATGGGGGAAAGAGGCGTGATTTCCCGGATACCTATAATTTTGGCCAATCACAAAGGTCGTGGTTGTGCAGAAAGGAGTGCGCGGATACGTTGCTAAGAAAAGAGGTGACTGTTCCTGTCACTATTCATGACAAGATGTCTACATTATGGCAAAAGGAAGCGGGCAGTGGGCAATTAAGAGAAGAGGTACGAACCAGATATGGAACGAGCTGCTACAGATTTAACACGAGGATGCCAAAACAGGCGAGATCCAGTGAATTTGAAATTCGAACCGCTTATAAATCACAGCAAGGCATCCACCAGGTGACCTACACTCCTGGAAAACATAAGCTAGTTACCAAGATGGAACTTTTCATGATCTCTACAAAAGGAGTAAGCTCGAGGGTGGTGATTTGGCTGATGGAAAGGCAGGTCTCTCTGAGAAACATGGTGTTGACAACTACGGGCGCCATGTAGAGTTCAACATCAACAGTAGGGGATGTACTGGAAAATGGGAAACACGAAGCAAAATTGGTCTGGACGTCGCCACCTTGACTAGGGGAAGGCCAACGTAATATAATAGAAATGTGAGAGGATGGAAAGATAGTGACCACTGGTAGCAATGCAGTTAATATCTCGCCCCTGATATACCCTGAAGATTGGGATCGTGTAGACAACAGCAAAGGTCTTGCAAAATTGCAACACAAGCTGCAGCAGATAGTACAAAGATATGATATGAAGGTCGGAGGGGGCTGTGGTGATACAAGGAGGTCCTGTATGCGGCTTCCCCGCTAGAGCTAAAATCCTAGGAGGGGGTGTTCTGTGTTAACCAAGCATAGCAGAATGAGCATTATTGATCGCAAGAAGTGGTAGAAATAATGAAGCAGGAGCCGGACGCAGCATTGGAGGAGACAACGAAGGAGTAGCAAGACGACAACTGTCACTCAAAGGAAGGTGAACCATGAAGCCAAGGTAGTGCGTTTTGCCGCACCGACGAGTGACTCGGGACGAGTCACGATGATTGTGTTGGAGGACTGTTGGGTAGCGGAGGTCCCGTGTAACAGTTTTGGGGCTGAGAACCTCTAAGTAGGATAAAAATATTGTAAAAATCCAAATTATGCAGAGCATGAAAGGTAAACGGTCAATTCAAAGGCTTGTCTACCCAAGAAATAATATAAAATAATAGGAAGTAAGTTGATCAGTGGACGATAGGAAGATATAAATAGAGCGAGCCTCTATGGGTAGAAAGTAGCTTTTTGGTATGTAATCTTGGATTTGATATGTAATGGATTTTTGAAAAGGAAAGATTGGAAGCATCTGTAAGTCCGAGTCAAGGATTTGGGTAGTGGATAGAGGCTCGCAGCTGTGTGGGCAGAGGCCTATGAGAGTTCGCAGCTATGTGCGCGGACCTGTGCAGTTGAGTGCGCAAGGCAGATCTGGGTGTATTGGTGAAGAAATTGAATAAAGCTAAGTTGTTTCTGAACTTCTGTGTTAAATCTGAATTATTGCGAATCGGGTTTTTATATGTTTACTGTAATTGTTTAATCTATGTGCATATGCTTATAAATACCTAAATCTGTGGCTATTCTAAGTACGCAAACTAGTTAACTCTCATAAATGTTTGCTTAAATATCACAATAAGTAAATTTAATACATAAAAAATGCAATAAGAAATAGTAAGGATTATTCTGGGTTTAGATCAACGTGAAACAAAGCAATGTGAAGCTGTAGAACGGTGCGTGAACCCTCCAGTCCACATCTAAACATCCCAAGGGTGCGGAAACCTGGTTCCAACACCCTCCCCTGCTACCTCGGTTGAGACTTCAGTCTGCACTCTGCGGGTTGTTTCCAAAAGGGCCGGTAGCTACAGGATTTGTTTGGCTAAACAATTCTTCCGAACCTGGGTCAGGCCCATATAAGCCAACACTTATTCTGAGAGTACTTCATTTATATGCCTAGATCACATGTTGCCTACTCTTATCTATCAGAGAACACTACGGGTATGAGAGAAGGATGTTATGATGCTCCTGATACCCATCCAACGAGGCAGCTAAACCCATAGACCTCATCCTCTTTGTTGTGGCTACATGACCTTGACAAAGATTCCCTTGACTGCAGCTACTGTAGCTCCTTCCTATGGCCTCATTAACCCTTACTGCGGCCACCTGCAACTCCATGTGGCTCTTCCTTATCACTACGGCTATCCTCTCCTTGATTGCGGCTTCCTCAGTCTTGACTATGACTCCATATACCTTGACTGCAACCTTGACTATGACTCTTCTACCCCTACGACTTCGTCATTCCTCACTGCAGCTACTGCTGCTATATACGAGTTCTATCATGCCCTTTGCGAATAACCCCAACAGGGTATTTATAGTGGTTAGGGTCATATATGCAAGCCGACGTACACTTATGAACCGACGTGTCTATTTTTCCAAGCTGACATGACTTATTATTTATTTATTTAATTCGTTTTTGAGCTGACATGAAGATCTTCTTATTGTTTTCACTTGCAGTTTTCGGAGGGCTTGTTTGAGGCATTGATCTTGCTCTTGGAGGGTTGTTGAAGACTTGCATATATTTACATGAACTCATGATGAGTTTGTAATGTCCCTCCCTTAATAATAAATAATAAAAAAATTAATAAATAATAAATAATAAATAATATTAAAAAAAATACAAGAAAATTAAATAAAAAACAATGATAAAAAATAATAATTAAATAATAAAATATAAATAGTAATAAATAATAAATAACCATACTAAAACTCTAAATAAAAATAAATAGAAATAAAACAAGAAAACAGTAAAAAAACCAGTAAAGCTATCAAAAAAATAAAACAAGAAAACAATAAAGTTGCATGTAGACACATGGAGTGTGTGCATGTGGTTCCCCTTCCAATTTTTGTTCTATTTATTAGATGGTGAGGAATATGGGAGGCTTTCCATGATTCCAAAATTCTATCATTCATTCTCTTGGGAGAATAGTGTTCTAAGACAGAGGAGTCACTGGCAGTAGTACGTTGATTGAGGGCTCGAGGGTGGCCAGTTGTAGCAAGTCCTTGCACAATTGAGCCTACGATTGGGTGGAGAGTCATCCCCAAAACCTTGTTGCAGTTAGCAAACTTCAACCGAAATCACAGGTACAGACTTCAACCGAAATCACAGGTACAGGTAAGTGTTCTACTCATAGTTTTGAACTTGATATTAATTAATTGATAATTGCATGTTGAATATAAATTACTTGATTAATTACATGTTTATATTGGGCCATTACATATGGTATCAGAGCATATTCAACTCTTAGAGCCTATAGACATTTTAATAAGAAAGCTACCACTGACTCAACCATAGTCTTGTTTTTTGTATATGAATATACAATGTTATTTAAAATGATATTATGTAAGGCGTGTTTATAAAAAATATATCATTAATTCATGTGGAGGCTAATATTTTATTATTGTTGATATGTTTTGCCTCTTCAGGATCTTTTTGGTGTTTTATAGTCTATAGTTTTCTTAAATATTGTGAAGTTGTTTGTATCATAACATCGTGATCTCTTGCACCCATTGTTGTTACTCCTAGGCAAAACACCATTTGAATCAGAGGTTCAAATGCCGTCTCCTCTAATCCTACTGGTCGCGGGCCTAACAATGGGTGTAGGGCTACACTTACGTACCTTTGAGAAAACAGACTTTGTAGATTGCAGAAACCCAAAGCAACCTTTAGGAGCTTCGAAGGATGAGCTGCCCCTAATCGCAGGCGTCTCCCGATTTATGAATCCTCTAGCAATGGAACCTATTCCATTTAGCCTTTGCTTATCAAGATTTGATCCCTACATCCTCTCGACTGAATTACCCCTTCTTGTGCCATTTTTCAGCTCGGAATCAGAATCAAAAGTCGGTGTTGTTATATCCTTAACAAGCCTTTGCTTGAAACAAAAAACCTTAGTGGTAGCTTCCCATCGTTGCATTCTAGGGGTACATGAGGGCGTAGGCCTTCTTTTGGCCCCGGAGCTCCCAGGATGTGGATGTGGTTCTAGGTGTAAAGAATATCTGCTCTTTCTTGTTGCATTGCCACTGCTCTCCTTCTCCTAGTTTTCTGTAAGCATCGGAGACTGCTTGTTGCTTGTAGATGGAGGCATCTTTAGCATTGGTTTTCCATTATTTTGCAATTTGAATGTGGCCTGGTCATGGATTCGATCTCTAGAGTTGTTCCCAGAGATTTTAGCATGAACTGGGTGCGAAGGTCATGGATTTTGTTATTTTGTAGACAATGTGTGAGCAAGAAACTTGGTAGCCCAATGTATGGGTATACAAATGGAATGCTACTCGGTTGATCTACCTGGTGTTTTAGAAAAAGAAAATTGGTATTGGCTTTATTAGACTAGGGAGAGGGTAACAAACTAGGATTACATATGAAACAGATATGGAAATGAATATCCTAAATCCTTTATATCACTCAAGGGACTTTTGCGCATTGTCCACTCTCAATAGAGTTTTTTTTTAAGGAAATGAAACTGAGAAATAGAAACGGAAAATGGGCAGGAGACTATATTTCTGATTGTTTTAAAAGGCAGTACAAGGCAAATCAGTCCCAGAGCTTTAGGCATTACCCTGTTCTATAGTGTATGCATCATGGCTTACAAGAAATGAAATGATTTTCCAAAGTGAAAAGATTCTGCCATATCAGGTTAGTCATTAGGTGTGCTATGCTTATGGGGAATTTCGATACCCGTATAGAATCGCAAAATACTTAAAAGCACTAAAAATAAATAATTCCAAAGCTTTAGGGCTATTTAGATGAAGCATATCAAGGATCTCCAGGCAAATGTGGTGCTTGAAATATTTTATTATGCTTAGAATAAATAATTTTGACAAAAAAAATCATTGTATTTCATTCAAATTTAAGTCAGCATGTAGTCAAGGTATGACAATAGAGTTGAGTTGTGTGCTTTCTGGCCGTGACCATGGGGCAGAGGCATAACTACCCACATGTTGGGAGAGAAGAGTTTATTATTGATTGGGTGAATGTTATGAACAAACTGGAAAAGCCACCTCATCTTCTTCAGCTCCTGCGGCTAATTGAACCCGCTACCTTCCATACCATTGTCATTTATGGAAAAACATAAAACATGTAAGATACAATTCCTATGGTTACTTTTTAACATGCTAAATATGAAATCTTATGAGCTTTCCATGCAAGCCTTATCCCAGATCTACTGTTTCTAGCTAAGATGGCAGAATTAAAAAGGTTCAATCAGAGTTATGTAGTTACATTTAAGTTTTGTAGACAAATGGAAACCTGCTGCTAAATTTACAGATTGTAATGTTGAAGTTTTAGACTATATTTGTATCGATTAAAGGCACTTAGCTTTTAATGTTTTTTCTTTTTAAGAGAGTGAGAGAGCTAATTCTGAGTTGCTTAGTTGGATGTATATTTTGATTTGAAACATATAAATGTATCTTTGTCATGGGAAAAAATTTCCAAACCAGCTTGGGTAGAATAATTAAATCTCAATGTTCCCTTGATAAGGCTTGCGAGGAAACAAACTAACCAATAAGGTATTGAAAGAAATAGTTGGTAAATGGTTCCTTCCCCTTCATCCATCAAAAACACATAATCATTGAGTGATCATTTATGTGTCTTGATTGCACGTAATTAGCATCAGTCTTATCACTAACTATTTGGTCTAGATTTTGTAATAGAATAAATCGACCATATGAAATTAGGTGATGCCAATATTTATGAGGTTTTGTATGTACGGATTTTACTAGTCGTGATTTATTCTAATTTTAAGGAAAGTAGGTACATCAGCACAACCATCCACATATACTATTACTGAAAATAGGAACCTTCTATAAGCTTCTTGGAGGACGCTTAAAGCCTAGTGAAAATGGTAAGAGCCTTAGCTAGTGGACTTATTGTTTTTGGAATAAGTAATTGAAATGAAATTGTGAAGCAAACTTGCTTTTTCTTTTTTCTTTTAACAAACTATAAAATTTAAGTTTTGAATTTTTTCATCTCTTCATTGGGTTGAGATGGCCTTCCTTCTTACTAATTGCTCTGAGACCATAGGTATTTATTACAGCACAACCTTCACACGATGGGCCATGAATGGTTCTATCTGATTTGTTGCAGAGCCACCTCCGTCATTTTCTTTTTCTTTTCTTTAATATTTGTGATCATATTGGCATATTATCACGAGCACCAATACTCTGGATAACTAATATAGACCTTATTTAGAAATAAAATATGTCAAGAAAAATATTAAGCTTATGGGGACATTTAGAGGTTGAGAATCATGGGAAGCTGGAGATGCTCGGGGCACAAGGTACGTATTTTTGTACTTCCTCTCTTCTGAAATTCATTGAACTGTAAATTACAGCTAACAATCTCAGTAAACCCTTGAAGCTGAATCAGTTTCACAGGGGCTCTTATGCCCTGTAAGGTTCCTGTTCTTTACGGTTTGAAAATTGTGTGTCTCTAGGGGAGTATTTTTATTGTTTAAAAATCAAAACCGGTGTTTGAGGTACAAACAAAGTATCGAAAGAAAAAAAACGCTCTATTGCACAATTTTATGTTGTAGGTATAATATTTTATTTCATGCCCTCACCTCCACCTTTTCACAGAAATTGTTTACTCCATTTAAGGCCTCGAAGACATTATCAATGACTCTAGATATACATATTTCAAATTAGTTCAATTTGTTATCCATGTTGATCAGACATTTAAAGTGAAATCCAAAAGTGGCATGTTGTCTGAGCTTTCCCGCTCTGGATTTTGATCACAAACAGTGAGTAGCAGGCCATAAAGCAGTCTACCATCTCTCTATGTCAAGAGAGCTAATTCCTATTATTCTCAGACATTCCAATTAAACTTGTGTCTTAAACTAAAGAGAAGGGTATTAGATCCACAAGCAAGTGGATGAAATACTAATGCAAACTATAATCAAAATATTTTCAGGTAAGGATACAACTTGACCTAGCAATCATCAACTAAACTTCTGTTGGAAACACAAAATTACAAGTAATCTGCCTAGAAATCATAGAGAAAAGTTTAATCAATATTTTGTTGTAGAAACCAAAGATGAGTATAATTTATCTCGCAGTGGACGTTGTTGTTCTCCATTTGTCTAGCAGAGTCATCTTAAAAACACTTTAAATACTTGATATGGTTAATATGTTCAATAGTAGTATAGAAATCTCTGTATATGACTTTTATTGCAAATTCAAAAAAAAGAATTCACCTGTCAAGAGAAGTCCCTTCAATTTGATTATGAAATTCTGTAATCTCATCTCAGTTAAAATAGCTAACGATTATGAAATTTAATACAATTTAAGAGAAATAAATAAATTGGAAAATGAAATTTGCATTATAATAGCTAACGTTTATGAAACTTAATACAATTTAAGAGAAATAAATAAATTGGAAAATGAAATTTGCATTTAACATTCTGAAATGAAAATGAAGAAACATTAACAATTATCGTTATACATTTATATGTATAGTATAAAGGTTTTTATTAAAAAGTTTGAAGTATTATTGAATTTAAAATATTATTTTGAAAATATCCATTTATTTTTTATTGTCATTTACAATGAAAGCGACATTGATTATTATTGTATTTTCTTAAATTCCACATATTTCAGTGTTGAAGTTAAAATATTCAATATACAGATAATCAATATTATAGAAGTCAAAATAAACTTTATATGGAGATAGGCTTTAGATGGATATTGTCAAGATCAATTTAAACATGAAAGATGATTATGGATTAGGAAAAAATGAAATTGGTGAACTGTTATAGTTGTATGTTTAGTATTTGTATCTAAATTGTATAATCTACTAAAGTAATAGCAGTTATTAATGAATTTATATAAGCAACATTCCAATATATTAAAAAGGAATTTAGATATGAAAATGGAAAATTATGGAACATGAAATAATAATGGGTAATAACTTGTCCATTCTTTTCCTCTTTTATTTTGGTGATTAATTGTGATTTAAAAAAAAGGTAAGAAAATATTCATGGTATAATTATTTTGAAATATTGACCATGTTTTAATTTTATTTCTATTAGAATGTTTTTCCCCTTTTTCCTTGTAGTCATGTTTTAACATAGAATTATGTTGGCTATTAGGTGGCCTTGAAATTAATGTGCATCTTCACTTAGTGAAGATTATTTTTCTTGTCCAATTTTGTGTATGTTTATAGTTATGGTTGCACCTCCTTTCCCATGCATTAATCAAAAGTGGACTCAATTCTTTTGATATCTTTTTATATTTCATAAACTATAGCCTTAAGGAAATTTTGTGGTTAGGTAAAGAAGATATAACAAGTAATTCATAGCATTAAGAAATCTCATATGTAAGGAAAAAAAAAACATCATCAACAACAACAACAACTTATAATTAGTCTAAAATGGGAGGATGGCACCTCTTTATATGCTCCTTGCAACACATTAATTTTCACAAAGATGATAATAAAATTATGGTAGTATTGATGAGTCCACAAAGAAATCAATATGCATCTTATGTTCTTGATAATGTAAAATTAAAAGCTTGGAATGAACTTGTAAAAGAGACCATTAAATATGAAGTGGCATACATGCAAAACTAGTTTAGTTAATATGTAAATTAACGAGACAATAGCTATTTGGTGAAGGTGTGAGAAAATAGTGGTGTAATTTCAGGGTTGTTACTAGGGGGCAACAAGCCCTCATGCAGGGAGATTAAGAATAGCATATGACTTAAATAAGGATGACCTCTTGTATGTGTGCCATTTGGATAATAAAAATATGTATAGTGATCATGGAATTTTAACTAGGTATTGATGATTTAAATGATTATACAAACGGTAATATCTTAGCAATGAATTTCACTAAAATTTCATTGGGGAAGGAAGAATAAGTGAAAAGAGATCAAGATTCAAGATGGTGAGGCTCATTTGAAATTTAATGACTTACTTAGATGAGTATACCTACGGTGTAAATAGTCAACTCCTAATATAAATATCATGAAAATATTATCTAAAAGTAATTGGTTTCTTATGGAAACATGACACTAATAACACTGAGGAGATAACATAGATCCTAGATGGATGTTGAATAATCTTAGTTCATATTTAGTATTCAATGTTCGTACAAGTAAATGAAATTGATTTTTCTAATGAATCATGATAAGAATGCTTATAGAGTATTATTCTATATTTGATAAGTATTGAGATGTTTCTCATATTGACGATGTTTCATGATATGATGGTATGAGGGTGATCATGCCCATGTGGTTCTTATTTATATAATTTTTACAATAGTGATGATGTATACTTATGATGATTATGATATGCATAGGCATTATGATGTTATGTCGAGGTATATTGACATATTCATTTACTACATGATGATAGGTATTTAATGTTGAATACTCATGATGGATATGATATGCATAACGTAGCATAGGAATTATGGTGCTATAATATGAGGTTTATTGACATGTGGTTCATTTATTATGTGAATTCATGATATATATTTGATGCAAACATGTTGATTTTATAACTTATGATGGTATTTCATGAGGTGAAGCATGTGATAGTTGCATACAAATATATGACATGCATGAGCATGCAATTCGTTATTTTGTGATTAACAATGATGAATGTTCTCATGATGACATGCAAGACTTGGCATGTGGATTATTTTCTATGATACTATGATGGTATAGCTAATACAAGTTGTTCACATGCCATAATGAATTATTCAATACTTCAGCAAGCCCAAACATGTACGTCTCAATGCTCACTAGTGTGTGAGTTCGCTGGATTTCATCTCTGTTATGAAAGAAACAAGCTTACTTCGAAAATAAATAAGAACATTGGTACCTTGCTGAAACGAAATCCTGAATACCATTACTGTAAATTCAATTACATGTTCATTTCCTTTTCTCAAATGTTATGAAAGAAACAAGCATACTTCAAAAATAAATAAGAACATCGGTACCTTACTGAAACGAAATCTTGAATATCATTACTGTAAATTCAAGTACATGTTCATTTCCTTTTCTCAAATATTTCGGATAGAGATGAGAGATTATGTAGGAATTCACGTCATCTGCAGAGAATTTCTTTGAAACTACGTCCTTCAACTGTTTTTCTCCTCCCCGTATCTTGAACTGACAATGAGATGAGGCTGCCACAATATGACATGGAATTCACTTAATTCCAATTACCTTGATCAATCTCCACTTCTACCACAGTGTATTCAATTGCACTACCTGTTAGATAATTTGTCTCGTGAAGTTGTATTCAGCTGCACCACTAGACCTTTCCTCTACCAATCTTCACAGCCATGAGAAAAAAAGAAGTCAAAACACAATGTTTAGAAGGGCTGAGAAGCAAAACATGCATTAGGCATTTAGATATTATCCACAATATTCCAACTTTAAATTAATGACCAGGAGTTTTAATGGTGAATTTTGAAGTAATCTAGCCCGTCTAGAGAATATCTCATTGTGTAAACCATTTAATGAATTTTGAAGTAATCTGGCCCATCTAGAGAATATCGCATTGTGTAAACCATTTAATCATTTAAAAAAACAAAAAATTTATAGTAAAATTCCAAATAATTTGGATATAAGATATAGAGATAAAGAATAACATGACCACATTTGTACCAATTAATCCATTATAAAAACAATAAAAAAAACACTTATTAAAAATTTGTATCTAAATGACTTGCCTTGGCTCCATCGGGTAAAAGGGATCGCAAGACTTCGAAACGTGTATTATCTCGTGTACTCGCCAATACATATTAATTCAGGACTTAGTTCCTTGCGTGTCCGAATATATATATATATATATATATTATTATATATATAATATATATATATATATATATTATTTTTATATATAATATAATATATATTTATATATATATATATTATAGATCTAGATCTATATTTGCAATAAATCGATACCCAGCTTAAAAATATAATCCTTTACCATCGAAGCTCTGATTTCAGTGATAGTTTCATGAGTAGATATCTAATCATACAACCCTGCTACTCACTTATTCACAAGATGAGATTAAAAAACCACATATATTTGAATTTTATGGTTATGTTTTGATTGAGGATTTCTAAAATATTATGAAATTTAATAGACAAATAATACAATCATTGTACCATGTTATCAGTCACCAGATGAGATAAAAAACCACATATTTAAACTTTACAAGTCATAGGATGAGATAAAAAAACCACATATTTGAACTTTATTGTTATGTTTCGATTGAGGATTTCTAAAATATTCTGAAATTTGATAAATAGATATATACTTTTTTCCTTTCCTATCGGTTATCTTCCAAAATCCACGATAAAATTAAGTTCAGTTCAACAAGATTTTGGAATTTTTCACCTCATTATCATCCAGGCTATAATCAAGGCTTTCGACTGGTCGTAGCTGCATCTTTTGTTCCATATTCACTTCGCTTTCCAGAAAGCCACCCTGCTACATTAAAATATGTATATATCAGGTGGGTGGCCTAAATTAAATGAGACCAAAACTGATTATGAGCTAACCCAAAAAAAACAAGTACAGTGACTTCAGAGGAAATGCATTATTGAGATTATTCCAACAAAATGTATATTCTTCTGATGCCAAAGAAGTGCCTAGCATTTTGACGAACTATTTTAAACCCTTTTTATCTTAAATCCATATATATTTGGATTTATTTTCAACATATACTAAAATCATTGTCTACTATAGATATCTGTCTGTATTTTCTATTTTCTTATCTTATACCCATATATATTTGGATTTATTTTCAACATATACTAAAATCATTGTCTACTACAAATATATGTCTGTATTATCTAATTTCTCTGAATTAAAAAAAAACCGGAAAAAACACCTTCATGCTCTTGCTACCGAGAAGTCGAGTAGGTAATTTGATTATATTATTAATATGGATATATAATTTGATTATATAATTAATATGGTTATATAATAAATATTACCAGAGGCTTTCATGTAGCAAATATGTTATAACTTTGAGAATCTAATCTAGATAAAAAGAATATGACAACAATCTATGTAAAAGAAAATGACAACAATCTGTCCCACTACTCCACCTATTTATCTCTAAAATTAATGTTGTCTTTTTGAAAAATATCTTAACATTATTTTTATGTTTCATGACGCAAACAAATATATGAAAAACATAATATATACCTCTTATCTGTGGATAGGAGAGCTTGCTGTGTCCGAGAAATAGAGAAATCTCATAGTCATCCTCCTTTTTTCCACCTTTCAAACATTTCTCCTTGTGAAATTCACATTCAAGGAGGAACCAAATGCCATGCACTATAAATGTTCATTTTTATTACATGCACCTCGTTTTCTTTTAGAAACTAAGGAATACGACCCAACAGCTTGCTGGTCCTACTCAAACTTAATATCCTCCGCATGCAGAGGTAGAGGCAGCTTTTGAGGACGAGACTAAGCATCTGAAGCCATGGAAGAGTCCTCCTCGTTGCCTGTAATGCTCGAAACTGGATAATCATAAGGTATCCTTTAGCATTCTCTACATACTAAAACTCTTTATTTTGGAGCTGCTCAGTATCAAACTGGTTGGTTACATTGTCACGTGCCCAACTATCTAGAGATTGATCCAAGTACATTGTCCATCCGGACTCAGAGATCTCACTGCCCATGCTGACCAGATCTTCTCTTTGTAAATGTTGGCATGAAGAACTAGATATAGGTCTCAGCTCTCCAAGGGCAAGAGAGATTAACCGTCTCTGCAAAATGCGCTTACTCTGATCACCCGACATACTCCACATGTTTCCCAACTCATAACGCAATTTAAACTTGGAATGCATATGTGTACGGTATTAGGCCTGAAATGTGGACGCAGATCTACTGTTACTGTATTATTTAACTTTATAAAAAAATTCCAGCATTTGACTTCATAGGTTTAACAACCAATCCCCAGTACCGACATCTAGCGGTGGACCCATCGTTAATTTCTTTCTCTGGTTACTTCAGAGTACCCCAAATTAGTACAAAATTTATAAATAAATAAATAAATTTTATAAAAATCATATTTAATATATATACAATGTTTAATTTTGGTTAAGGGAATTTTTGAGATATTACTATATTAAGTTTTTATTAATGTGTATGTCTATTTTGAATAGGGATTTCATAATTTTAGCATAATTATCATAATTATTAGATGGATGGTAGGGATTTAACATTCAAGGAATATTATAAACTATTGGTAGTATTCACAAATCAATGGTTGAGATTTATCTCCAAAGTAGTTATGCGCTTCTTATCTTTTTAATTAAATTGATTAATTACAAAAAAATGTTATATGGATAAGTGTCATATCAAGTAGGTTATGGTATTTGGGCATGCGGTATTGATAAGCCATGGTATTGTAAGACAATCTATTTATAAATTAAGAATCTTTATGCTAAAGTGGAGCTAAATTTTTATGGTTTAAAATTATGGTTTCATGTTTTTTTAAGTATTTATGTTCGACTTATATTATTATTTTTTTATCATTAATATTAATTTAAAATAAAATTATAATCTAGTTAGTTGCTATGATTTATTTTAATTTTAACAATGTAAAATGTAATATAAAGTAAGTGTTTTGATGTTTATTAATTTATATGGTTGTGCTAATCTAATTATCAATTATTATTAGGTGGTAGAAGGTAGGGATATAACTCACATAGAATATTCTTAGTAAGATACATGTTATTTTTGCACTTTGTAAATCCTGTAGTAAACACAAATTATTCGAAGGAGAAAAAAAAATGAGACAATGAGAGACGAGACATCGCTGACACGGATACAAGTGAAACAAAAATAGGGAGGAGAAAAAAATGAGAGACAATGAGAGACGAGACATGGCTAACGCGGATACAAGTGAAACAAAAATAGGAAATATAAACATATCAGTTATCACCTATATGTTTTGAGCTTTTATGTCATTTGAAATTATGTTGAGGTTAATTTCCACATCTTTCCAATCAACATCAATTCCCATTATATGGGAAATATGATGGTGGGATGGTATGTCGTTATGATTGTGAAACAAAAATAGGAAATATAAATGTATCAGTCATCACCTATATGTTTTGAGCTTTATGTCATTTGAAATTATGTTGGGGTTAATTTCCACATCTTTCCAATCAACATCAATTCCCATTATATGGGAAATATGATGGTGGGATGGTTTGTCATTATGATGGCTCCCTCTCAGTATCAGCTATCACCTATATGTTTTGAGCTTTATGTCATTTGAAATTATGTTGGGATTAATTTCCACGTCTTTCCAATCAACATTAATTCCCATTATATGGGAAATATGATGGTGGGATGCTATGTTGTTATGATGGCTCCCTCTCAGTATAGTTGATTGTTGTAAAGTCTTGAATAGACTCCTTAATGGTATACACTGGAGTTTTGCTCACTACAAGTTTAGTGACTATAATTTAGTTAGTTGCTATGATATATTTTAATTTTAACAATGTAAAATGTAATATAAAGTAAGTGTTTTGATTTTTATTAATTTATATGGTTGTGCTAATCTAATTATCAATTATTATTAGGTGGTAGAAGGTAGGGATATAACTCACATAGAATATTCTAGAATATTCTTAGTAAGATACATGTTATTTTTTCACTTTATAAATCTTGCAGTAAACACAAATGATGCGAAGGAGAAAAAAAATGAGACAATGAGAGACGAGACATGGCTGACACGGATACAAGTGAAACAAAAATAGGGAGGAGAAAAAAATGAGGGACAATGAGAGACAACACATGGCTGACGCGGATACAAGTGAAACAAAATCTTGAAATATAAACGTATCAGTTATCACCTATATGTTTTGAGCTTTTATGTCATTTGAAATTATGTTGGGGTTAATTTCCACATCTTTCCAATCAACATCAATTCCCATTATATGGGAAATATGATGGTGGGATGGTATGTCATTATGATTGTGAAACAAAAATAGGAAATATAAACGTATCAATTATCACCTATATATTTTGAGCTTTATGTCATTTGAAATTATGTTGGGGTTAATTTCCACATCTTTCCAATCAACATCAATTCCCATTATATGGGAAATATGATGGTGGGATGGTATGTCGTTATGATTGTGAAACAAAAATAGGAAATATAAATGTATCAGTTATCACCTATATGTTTTGAGCTTTATGTCATTTGAATTTATGTTGGTGTTAATTTCCACATCTTTCCAATCAACATCAATTCCCATTATATGGGAAATATGATGGTGGGATGGTATGTCATTATGATGGATCCTTCTCAGTATAGTTGATTGTTGTAAAGTCTTGAATAGACTCCTTAATGGTATACACTGGAGTTTTGCTCACTACAAGTTTAGTGACTATAATTGAGTTAGTTGCTATGATTTATTTTAATTTTAACAATGTAAAATGTAATATAAAGTAAGTGTTTTGATGTTTATTAATTTATATGGTTGTGCTAATTTAATTATCAATTATTATTAGGTGGTAGAAGGTAGGGATATAACTCACATAGAATATTCTAGAATATTCTTAGTAAGATACATGTTATTTTTGCACTTTATAAATCCTGCAGTAAACACAAATGATGCGAAGGAGAAAAAAATGAGACAATGAGAGATGAGACATGGCTAACACGGATACAAGTGAAACAAAAATAGGAAATATAAACATATCGCTTATCACCTATATGTTTTGAGCTTTTATGTCATTTGAAATTATGTTGGGGTTAATTTCCACATCTTTCCAATCAACATCAGTTCCCATTATATGGGAAATATGATGGTGGGATGGTATGTCGTTATGATTGTGAAACAAAAATAGGAAATATAAACGTATTAGTTATCACCTATATATTTTGAGCTTTATGTCATTTGAAATTATGTTGGGGTTAATTTCCACATCTTTCCAATCAACATCAATTCCCATTATATGGGAAATATGATGGTGGGATGGTATGTCGTTATGATGGCTCCCTCTCAATATCAATTATCACCTATATGTTTTGAGCTTTTATGTCATTTGAAATTATGTTGGGGTTAATTTCCACATCTTTCCAGTCAACATCAATTCCCATTATATGGGAAATATGATGGTGGGATGGTATGTCATTATGATGGCTCCCTCTCAGTATAGTTGATTGTTGTAAAGTCTTGAATAGACTCCTTAATGGTATACACTGGAGTTTTGCTCACTACAAGTTTAGTGACTATTAGAAAGAACACTTTATGATGTAGGTGTGTAGGTTTCTAGATTATTTCCTTTGACAAAGAGTTTAAGATGGTTTAAGAGGAAAACTTAGCTGTCATCTAAGTCTTGGGAATGAGTTGCATCATCCAACACAAACAATTTTAACCAACTCTAATTTGACCAACTCTAATTTTAATTGGACCTCCCTAATTATCTATATCCAAACTTTCAACTAGATTCTAGGAAGAAAGAGTTTACATAGTGGATATTGTTTTTCCTATGAAAACCCCTTGGCCATGATCTCATGTTTTCCTCTCTAGCTTCCCTCACCCAGATCATGAGAGGAACAAACATATATGGATTTATATATACATACAAATAGGAGGTAGATTGGTTCTAAATGTTCTCTATTGATTTCTAGCATACTAAATTTTGCACCATCATGTAGGCTCAATATAGTATCATTCAAGGCCAATATACATCACCCTTAAACAAAAGAACCCACATGTTTCCCATGTAAATTATTAATGTATTACCATGAGGCTTAGGCATCATTAGTGAAGCTACTAACAACATGGAGATGACACCCTATATGAATAGATGATTAATGAGCTACCTCCTAGCTTTCATGATGAGGACTCATCTATAGTTTTTAGAGATCTTTGCCTTCTATAAAAGAGATGGAATGGAGGCATGAAATTTGCAATTGAAACTACAAACTTAGTTGTGCTTAATGTCTAGCAAGAAAACCTAAAGGAAATGCCACTGCTAAGATATAAATAATATAGGTTATTGGAGAAACTTTTTTTGAGATGACACAAAATAAAACAATAAAAGGAGAGGATACAAAATTTCATGAATCAAGAATCTAAGTATAACGTTTTCAAACATAATGTGAATGATTTTTTCCTTTACTTTCACAATTGTGAGGAACCAATTGTAATTGTGCTACTTATCATTGACTTCTTA
Organism: Pinus taeda; assembly: GCA_000404065.3. Classification (NCBI taxonomy): domain Eukaryota; kingdom Viridiplantae; phylum Streptophyta; class Pinopsida; order Pinales; family Pinaceae; genus Pinus; species Pinus taeda. The sequence continues at coordinate 18,176 of APFE030353580.1, forward strand.
AATGATATTCTCACGAACAAGGATTATGATGCCAATATCATCATGGTCAAATAACAATTAGAATGAGGAATTTCATAATTGTGAGGAACCACTTGTGCCACTTATCATTGACTTCCTAAATGATATTCTCACGAACAAGGATTATGATGGCAATATACATCATGGTCAAACAACAATTAGAATGCGTACATCATCACATGGTAACAACAATACAGTTTTGTTCCAACCAATGTACACTCCTTTCTACAAAGTGAAATATATTGGTTTCCACCAACATTTATTAAACCAAATTTATGAAATGCATTTGAAGACATTGAGTCACTATGGAAGGAGAATGATTGGAACCTATTTGATGCTATGGAAATGATTGAGTTAGATAAATACAGTGGTCCAACTAAACAACAAATGATACCATTCTTTTATAGTTTGGACATTTTACACGAGTGAAATAAGGATAAGAAGCAACAAGTAACTAAATTAACAACATCATATAACAAATGATGAGGTAGTTTATGAAGGTTCCCCTTACTACTAAAGTCTTTGTATTAAGCTTTCCTCCTAAAATTAGACCAATTTCTAATGAACAAGAATTATTATCCATTGTATTGTGAATTAAGGTGACATGAGATTACTTTCTTATGAAATGTTTGATTTAAATCATTTTCTTATAAAGGTCCCTTAATATTAATGAAGAGAATTTTCATAATCCTTTAGAGTGAAGTATGGTGCATGACCTTCACTTTGAACATATCTTGGTTGGAATCTCTGTGAAACATAACATATGATAAAAAACACCAATAAAGAAACAAAATTGGATAAATTTTTTACTTCTTTCTTCTATGTTATTGTTTTTTATGTCATTGCCTTACGGCATTTCCTTTCCAACATGTGGTGCAAATGCTAGT
>APFE030353580.1:61958-77003 GCA_000404065.3 Pinus taeda
GGCGGCTAGCCAGGGACAAACCCCACAATGTGTGGGGAAACCCTTTGATAAAATCTTATTTTATCTTCAATAATTCAGTAGAGAGAAATAGTACAATAAATCTGATTCATATTAGCAGTAGCAAACCCTAGATCAACAACATTAGCATTAACGACTTCATTATCAAACTAGGGCAGATGATATCTCACAAACCGACCATCGGATTGACTTCATTCCACCACCAAAAGTTGCGGCTTCCAAAGGAGGTTCAGATGAACCTATAGCACAGTTCAAATGAGGATATCTTCTAGGACACGTAGGTAAATTTTTGGATCTGTAGTTGTAGCTTCAAGTTCAACATCTTCCGGATTCACATGTGTGAGAGAGAGACCCATTTTTGCGCAGTAGAGAAGAGACTCATTTTTGCTCAGTAGAGAGAGAGAGAGATGTGATGAGAAGAGTGAGTGAAAATGAGGAAAAGGCCTCCTATATTTATACACAACGTTGGTGTTTGAGTAGATGCGACTGTTGGGCTTCTGAGCCTACATGAGTTGTAGCTCGGCTTGATAATAATTCCATAATCAAAATAAATTCATATCTCCATGAATACTTATCGGAATCGGATGATCCTTATATCAATCCTACACCTCTCGACGAGAGGAATCTAATAAAAATATTATCAGCCATGAATAAGATGACCCACATGAAGTTTTGCCCTGGTTGCCAATTTTAACAAGCTAACATGCTAGGGACAACAAACATGCTCGGGACAACAAGCTAGCCAGGTGCAACAAACACATAGGTCAGAGTGGCAACATGGTGTAGCAATGGCACATGATGCAATACAATGATGGGTACCGTCATGATTGATGAAGCATGATGAGATGCAACATGGTGCAGCACGGTGAGGCGTAGCATGATGACAAGATGCAGCACAATGATAGGTGAAGGAGTCACCTTGGAGAATCAGTTGAAGTAGCGTGTCTTCAACTGATCTCATGTATCATCTTCTTAGAGATGATCTATGCTCTCATCTAGATAAGTCAAAGTGTTGACTTTTGTTAATTTTTGGTATGTTCAATGCTAGAGCAATTGATTTAATTTCTTTCCATACTAGCAATCACATCAGCATAAAGTAAATTGCAGATAGAACATAAATATAAATCGCAGAAGACAAGCCAAGACAAAAGGACACAAGATTTGGCGCAAGCCAGGGACAAACCCCATAATGTGTGGGGAAACCCTTGATAAATTCTTCTTTTATGTTCTTCAAAGTTCAGCAGAGAAAGAGAGAGAGAGATAGTACATTTACAACAGAAGTCAACACTTTGATTTATCTAGATCTAGCATAGATCATTTCTTATAACGATGAGATCAGTTGAAGACATTCTGGTTCAACTGATTCTGCAAGGTGACTCCTTCACCTATCATCGTTCTGCATCTCGTCCATTTGTTGCACCTGACTATATAGCACCATCATGCTCCATCATGCATTATCATGTTGCTCATGATCTCATACATCACGTTGCCCATACATCATGCTGCCCATGAGTTACATCATACTACCCATACATCATGCTGCCCATGCATCATGCTGCCCATGAGTTGTCCATGCTCCATGTATCATTGTGTTGCCCATGCACATGATTACATTTACCATGATGCTCATACATCATGCATCATGCTGCTCATACTACTGCCCATTATGCAGCTCATCATGCTGCTCATAATACCCTTATGTTGCTTCATTATAGAGGTCATATACATATCAGCCTTGGCTGCTTTGCCATGGCTTGTAGCCGAGCAAAGCAACTAGGCTATAGTTCCATACAATCCCATTATGCACAACGTATTGGTATTCCTCCAATACCATGACTACGTTTACTTCTTCATCACTGCGGCTTGATGATAGTGGTCCATTAATGACTACCTGACTAGTGTATATATAACCATGACTGCCCAGCATATATATATAACCTATGTACTGTGGCGTATATTGTCCAGCGTTTTCATTACTGCCCAACGTATATATATATATAACTTATGTATTGTAGCGTATATTGTCCAGTGTTTACTTTATAGCAAGGTATATTATATGACTGCGTGGCTTCATTACCATATGTGTATTATAACTGCATGGTATTATATGACTGCGTGGCATCATTACCATATGCGTATTATAACTGCGTCGCATTTATTCCCATATGTGTATTATAACTCCTCATGTATTGTGTTCTCCACATGATCAGCATATAATGGTTGCGGCTCTTCCATATGACAATGGAGCAGATTTATCACAAGACTGTCTTGCGTGAAAGGAACAACGTATTCACTGATCTGCATATCAATGTACAGCATCAGCATATTCCCTGAATAGTGTAATATGTCCACCGTATCACATCTTTTATGAACTGCATATATGAACCATATCACATCCAACGTGAACTACGTATTAATATGTAATATCTACTGCCATTGTTGCGTGCTATTGGCAACATTCCATTGACTGTGAATCATGAACAACGTTATGTGTGGCTCTTCAAAAGCAGATTAGGGCAACATATCACTGTGGTTTTCATGGCTCCCTTTTACTACGTCTTCCATCTACCCTGGCTGCGTATATGGCATCATGTTTTACTGTGTATGCTGTGCGTTAGAACTAGGGCATCATAGGCTAGCGTACATTTCGTGGTGTCTCTTTCCTGCTCCAAAACCCAAGACGTGGAGAGGAGGAGATCACCTCAGTAATGTATCTACCAAATGATATCAAATCCTCTTTTATTTATACTAAAAACATAGATGATGAATAGACACGTCCATTGGGCTTCTGAGCCTACGTAAGATGTTGGCCAACTTAACAATTTGTCCACAACATAAATAAATTCATAACTTTATCAATACTTATCAGAACCAGATGATCTTTAAACCAATCCTACACCTCTCGATGAGAGGGATCCAATAAAAATATCAGCTACCATAAATAAGCTGACTCACATGGAGTTTGGCCCTAGTTGCCAATTTAACACTTTCTCTCAACTAGGGAGAACTCCATCTGTTGATTCATAAGTCCGACTGTACTATCTCTGCCATCAGTGCCCTGCACTGCTCTGCCCAGCTCTACTGGCTCTGCTCAGCTCTGCTGGCTCTGCTCCGCTTAGCTCTGCTGGCTCTGCTCTGCTCTACTCAGCATTGTTGGCTCTGTTTTGCTCTGTTGTCTCTGCTGGCTCTGCTCTGCTCTGCTCAACTTAGCTTTGCTGAACTATGAAGAAGAAGAATTGATCGAGAATGTCTCATGCCATTCTCCACTGACTCGAAGGTAGTCTCAGAGAGCGTAGTACACATTTTTTAAATGCATTCATTGATCTCTATAGATGAAGTAGTTCTCTCAGGGAACGAGAACTATCCAGAATGGTCGCGGAAGATAAAACACACTCTCATTTTCAATGAGTTGTGGAAAGGAGTTTGTGTAGGAGAAGGAGATAACGAACCTGCAAAGCCTACCTTAGACAAGGAATTCACCACTTGGGAAAACAAGAACAGCAAGGCCTATGCATTGGTTGCAACATCTGTAAATGAAGAGGTGAGTCACCATATTTCACCATTTTCAAATGCTTTTGAGGCCTTACAAAAGTTGAAGGAACTCTATGACTCACACTCTGAACTTAAAGTTGTCCAATTGATGATTAAATTGTTCAGTCTTGAATTAAAAAATGATGATCCTCTTGCTTTGGCATCAAAAGTAAGATCTATTATGCATGATATCAAAGTCACTAATGTTGAACTAAACATTCCTCTTATAGCTTTTGTCAAGACACTTTATCCCACTTATTCAAATTATCTTGAGTCATTGCAAGCAAATGGAAACCTCAAAGAGATTACCTTTCACTCCCTTGTGAAAAAGTTTGTTGAGAGAAAGAAGGCAGTACATAGAGAGAAGGATCATGCTCAAGATTCCTCTAGAGGAAGAGGTGGTCAAAGAGGAAGAGGAAGAATAACTTTTAGAGGCAGGGGGGGCAGGCACCCTCAAGGAGAAAAGTTTGACCTTCATTACATACATTGCAATAGAGATGGATCACATGATGCATCCACATGCCCAGGACAAAATTGAGCAGGAAAGAAGTCAACCCAAAGGTAAAACCAATGACAAAGAGAAAGGTAAAGCACCTAAATCCGCTCACTATGTTGTGACACATTGTAATATTGGAGTAAATGAAGACTTGTTCAATGCTTCACTTGCTTCTTGGAAAAATGTTTAGTTGCTTGATTCAGGAGCAACTTGCCACATGACTTTTAGAAGAGATTTTTTTTGAAGAATTTACTGATAATGTTGATGGAGCAGTATATTTTGCAAACAAATCAAAACTCGAGCCATCAGGGCTTGGCACAATCAGACTCAAATTGCCTGGTCTTCCAAACTTTCTTCGGCATGATGTTTTATATCTCCCACAGCTGAGAAGAAACTTCTTGTCCTTGGTCCACATCCACCAACAAGGACACTCCATTCATATGTTTGATGGCAAGGTTGAGGTCAGAAAAGCATCAGATCACTCACTTGTCATGACGGGGATAGAAGAAGAAAGACTTTTGAAGCTACAAGGTACCTCTGTTATTGTACAATTTTTTTTATACAATTCTCATTATAATGAAGGTACATTTCCATCAAGTCTTTTATGGCATGCTAGATTTGGACACTTGAACTATGACAACCTTCGCTTGTTGAAGAAAAATGGTGTTACTAGTTTGCCTACAATTCCTAGGAAACTTAAGCAATGTGATGCTTGTATTCTAGGAAAGCATGACAAACAATCTTTTCATGATTCACATTCTAGAGCACATAGAAAACTTGAACTCATTCATTCAGATTTATGTGGTCCAATCCCTATTCCTTCTACAAATGGAAATAAATATATGATGACATTTATTGATGACTATACTAGAATGTGTTGGGTTTATCTATTGAAGAACAAATATGATGTTTTTCAAACATTCAAGAACTTTCATACATGGATTGAAAATGATGCACAATCTCATATTGGCTCTATTTGCACTGATAATGGAAAAGAATACACTTCAAATGAATTTGAAAACTATCTTCGCCAGCATGGGATCAAACATCAAACAATTGTGCTTTATAATCCCCAACAGAACAGAGTAGCTGAAAGAATGAATAGGCCAATCTTAAATATGGTACGTTCTATGATGCTTTTCAAGAATGTAAAATTGATGTTTTGGGCTAATGCAGTTCTATGTGCCGTGTATGTAAAGAATAGATGTCCATCCAATGCTATTAGAAACAAGACTCCTTATGAAATGTGGTATGGCCACATTCCTTCAGTAAACATCTCAGGGTCTTTGGTTCCACCTGTTATGCCTTGATACCAAAGGTACAAAGAAACAAACTTGGTGCAAGGAGTCGTAAATGTATCTTCTTGGAGTATTCAAATACGTCCAAAGCACACCGTCTCTATGATGAAGTTAATAAGAAGTTTGTTGTATCTAGAGATGTAATCTTTCTTGAATCTTCCAAAGCTGACAATGTTGTTGAGCGACAGTTTGATTGCTTAGATAGATTCAAACATGCAAAATCCTTCCAGAAATTTGATAATCAGATTCCACATCTTGAAGGGGGGATTCCTCTCCCAGATCAATCTGTGATATCTTCTTCTAAAGCACTCTCTCCCCCACATGAAGCTCCAGCCACTAATAATACTTTAAGTGATGTGATTGACAGAAATGGGAGACTCAATCTTGATTCAGTCCCAACTTAGTCAACTGAGCAGCCTAGGCCATCTCAAAAAGGTCCTCCAAAATGGCTGACAGAGACACTTGAAAGTGTTCATTCTGATGAGGTTGGAAAGACAAGAACAAGAAATTCAACCAAGCAAAATGGAGGTGATGTAGATGATTCTAATTCACCTGTTGATATGGATGTGTCTTATGATTGTGAACTGAATTTGTCTACAGATTTTGAACCAACTTCCTTCAAAAAAGTCGCTTCTCATGATGAATGGAAAGAAGTGATGCAAAAGGAGTATGATGCCTTGATAAAGAATGGCACTTGGAAGTTGGTTGATCCTCCATTGAGAACCAAACCAATTGGCTGCAAGTGGGTCTACAAGAACAAGTATAAAGTTGATGGCTTACTTGACAAGCACAAAGTCAGGCTTGTGGAAAAAGGTTTTGCACAAAAGGAAGGAGTCGGTTATGAGGATACTATTGCCCCCACAACAAAATGGGCTACCATCCGGACACTCTCTGCCTTGGCAGCTCAGAATGGTTGGAAAGTCCATCAAATGGACGTAAAAATTGCTTTCTTGAATGGAGATCTGAAAGAAAATGTTCTTATGTCCCAGCCAAAAGGATTTGTTGTGAAGGGACATAAACATAAAGTATGCAAACTTGTGAAATCCTTGTATGGCCTCAAGCAAGCACCGCAAACCTGGTATGAAAAGTTAACTAAGCATCTTCTGAAACTCAACTTCAAACATTATGATCTTTATTATGCAACCGTGTTTGTCAAGAAAGTTGGCAAAACAGTTTTATATCTTGTGGTATATGTAGATGATCTTTTGATGACAAGGAACAATGAGAGCTACATTTGCATCCATAAAGAAGGAATTGAGGAAAGGTTTTGAAATGACTGACTTGGGCTATATTAACTACTATCTTGGGATTGAAGTAACTCAACATTCGAAGTCTATATTCCTCTCTCAAAAGAAGTACATTGGAGATTTGTTGAACAGGTTTGGCATGGCTGAGTGCAATCCTCTGACTACTCCAATGGAACAAAACTTAAAGCTCACATCCATTGAAGGAAAAGAATTTGAGGATGCAACAAAGTATAGACAGCTTGTAGGAAGTCTCAACTACCTGACTACTACTAGACCAAACATTCGTTTGTTGTTGGAATCCTCTCCAAGTTTATGCAAAAGCCTTGCAAGGGACATTGGTCTGCTGCAAAAAGAGTTCTAAAGTACTTGAAGGGAACCCAAGACTTTGTGCTCAAGTATACACAGGTGGGCGACTTCAGCTTGATTGGATACTCTGATTCAGACTTCGATGGAGACAAAGAAACTGGGGTATCTACTTTAGGTTATGCTATGAGTCTTGGATTAGGAATTGTCTCCAGGAGATCACACAAACAATCAGTTCCAGCAAATTCCACAACAGGAGAATATGTGGCAGCAACTTGTTGATTTGGGGTAGCATCGAATGTGCTCTAGCCATGAAAATTGGTGGAGAGGCTATAGCACATGAGATCTCCAAGACCCAGAAATGGTTTGGGCAAATTCTAACTGGTTTGGGAGATATTAAAATAATTAATATTTTTAATGGAGTTCCTAAGTCTAAACTTAGGAAAAATAAAATATTAATGGGTATTAATATAAAACTGGGTTAGAAGGGTCCAAAAGTCATGGATCAAAGTCAAATCTAATCTTAGCCGTTGATCAGAGATTTAATCTCGGTCGTTGATGGACCAACGAGAAAAGTATAAAAGGAGGCTTGAGGGTCAATTAGAGAATACACCAAAAGAGATCAAGAATTCGATTTTCTGGGGCAGGGTTTGCGGAGGAAATCAAATGAGTGATCTGAATTGCAACTGAGGGGCAATGAATACATAGCAAAGAGGCAGTGTTGTACCAGAGAGGCAGCACAAAGCCCAATGAGATTGACACAGAGGCAGTTTGAGGCTACGCAGGGACAGCCAGGAGTTGCGCAGTGCCAAAGAAGCCAGCATGTGAGACGCAAAGGGTCTAGGGGCTGACGCAGAGGCTCCAGAAGCTAATGTGGGGCCTAGAGGCAACACTGGAGGATTTCGTGGGACATACTGGGAGCTGGTGAGCTAGATAGGATGATGCAGTCCATATTAGAGTGACGCAAAGTAGCAGAAGTTGCAATTGTTGCTGTGGGATCGTTCATCTAGTGATTAATCAGCAGGAATATCTGTCTCTGAGGAGAGGTACTACTACCGAGGGCATTATTTGTTGGGTGAGCCATTTCTAGCACCCTAGTTGTATTCTGAAAATTGCATAATAATAAAACCCTCTGAATAGTTGCACTGGTTTTCCCGCATTGGGTTTTTTAGGGGACATTGGTCCAAAAACAACGGTGTCACTTGTGTGCTTATTTACTTTCAGTTGATGATCTATAGATGTTGATACTGTACTTATATCTATTTTCAGTATTTACATGGTAAATAACTTGTTAAGTAATTGAACAAGTAGGAAGAAATAAATCAGATAGTACAAGATGAATTTCTAATGGGTTAAACTTAGAATTTCCAACATGGTATCAGAGCATGGTTGCAGATCGCAGGATAACTGAAGGCATCAGCCGAGTAGAGCAGTAGCAGCAGAAACAACTGTCCCAAGCGACAAAATTTGTTCCTAGCAAAAAGCAGGAAGGAAGGGGTGACGTAGAGGGCCTGCGTCATCAGTTCGAGCCAGGAGGAGGATCAACGCAGAGGCAGAGAGGAGCAAACCTGACCTACGCAGTGCCCGATCATCTTTCTCAATCACGAAGGATCGGCCTGTGGCCAGGAGGTGCAAATTTTGCCAGTGTCGGGATTATGCAGAGCCTAGAGGCTCATTCCTTCAAGTTGTTGGGGTATAGGAGGCTGCGGATAGTTTTCAGAGCGAAGCTAGTGGGGTACTGTGGTCAGAACAATACCTAACAAGGCAAGATCAAGGAGGAGGAATTTCCAGAAGGGAAATCGAGACTCAGAGGGAGTCAAACCGAGGACTTTTAGTAGGGAAGTGTAGAGACTCAGAGGAGTTAGAAGAAGAGCAGCATAATGGTCGTGAATGGACTGAGAGATCAGGACAGGTTGGACGAAGCATCCAACTTCATGATCCGGAAGGCCAGGATCTTGTCCATTCCAGACAAACATCGCATCAAGGACTTTGCCTTGAAAAGCGATCCCAGTTGACCCAGTTGAAAATGAGAAGTACGAGGAGGCAATGGCCAGGGTGAAGTGCATCATCTTTGATGGGGTCAAGGATCATGTGGTACCGCATATTGCCGAGAAGGACATGACAAATGAGATATGGGATGCCCTGAAGAAATTGTACCAACATACTTCTATGCAGAGGAAGATGTTACTTGAAAATCAGTTGTAGTCCAGATATAGAAGGGAGAGCAGATAGATATATTCCTCGATGGATTGAAGGAGATCTATGACCAACTAACTTCCATAGGAGCCACGCCGGATCAGGAACTGATGGTGAGGACCGCATTGAAAGTAGTCTCAGAGGATTGGGAGGTATTTGTCCAGAGCATACTGGGTAGGTCGAGCCTTCCATATTGGGAGGAGTTGTGGGCGGCTCTTCGTCAAGAAGAGATCAGATAGGTGACCAAGGTAGGGAGTAGCGGAAAAGGGGTGAGAATCAAGGAGCAAGAAGAAGATGCAACTCTCGCATCTGCAGGAAAGCAGGACAAGAGAAAAAGAAGAACCTTGCCAAGGTCAAGTTCTTCCATTGTTGTGGGGAACTGGGTCATTTTGCAAACCGGTGTCCTAGGAAGAAGAGCAAGAGAGAGGCTTCTGAGACCAAGGCAGCACCAACGACGGCAGAAAAAGAAGTTGAGGAGGATGACGACTGTGCCAAGTGTTCATGTGCCACTTGAGAGGAAGTGGGGTGACATTGAGCTATAGTCAAAAGGACTACAGGCAATGAGGGGCAAGGATCCTTGAGGTACCCAACCTCTTGGATTATACTTTGCTACGGGAGCCCCAAAGAGGAGTAGCAGGATTGGCAGATCTCAGTAGAGATTGATGCTGATGGAGCGACAGAGAGTGCTACAGTGCAGGAGTCCTAGGACAGTGCAGAGGCTAACAAGATGCAACTGTACGAGAAGCATGGGAATATTGCACCAGTGCAAGATGGCATGGAGAGGTGTGCAACGGTGCGAGATGCATAGAGTTGTTGCAGCAGTGCAGAAGTCAGTAGAGGGAGCACTTGTTAGTGATAGAGGGAGCTTCAGCATCGAGAGAGTCTCTAGCTTGACAAGGATGTCAGAGTTGGGTGAATCAATTACTTCCTTCTCAGTAACTGGGTTGTAGTGCAGCAGTTAGTAATGGCAGTGCTATGGGCAGCACAATGCAGCATGAGGAGAAGGGGATGCAGTACTGGGTATATGGACCAGCAGCAGCACAGATGCAGAGGGGGCTATCATACGGATGCAGTAGTGGCAGTGGCAGGGCCATGGGCAGCAGTACATGATGCAGTAGTGTAGAGGATGTTGGGCAGGGAGGTCTAGCATCAGCACAGGGACCGATGCTAGATGATCAGGGTGATACCCAGTGAGGAGTATTACTAGAGCACAGTCCTCGACTCCTCGCTAAGAGGGAGTGTTGATTTGGGGTAGCATCGGATGTGCTCTAGCCATGAAAATTGGTGGAGATGCCAATACATATGAGATCTCCAAGACCCAAAAATGGTCTGGGCAGATTCTAACCAGTTTGGGAGATATTAAAATAATTAATATTTTTAATGGAGTTCCTAAGTCTAAACTTAGGAAAAATAAAATATTAATGGGTATTAATATAAAACTGGGTTAGAAGGGTCCAAAAGTCATGGATCAAGTCAAATCTAATCTTAGCTGTTGATTAGAGATTTAATCTCGGTTGTTGATGGACCAACGATAAAAGTATAGAGGAGGCTTGAGCGTCAGTTGAAGAACACACCAAGAGAGATCAAGAATTCGATTTTCTGGGGCAAGGTTTGCTGAGGAAATCGAATGAGTGATCTGAGTTGCAGCTGAGGAGCAGTGAATACATAGTAGAGAGGTAGAATTGGTACCAAAGAGGCAGCACAGAGCCTAGTGAGATTGACGCAGAGGCAGCTAGAGGCAATGCAGAGGTAGCCAGCAGTTGCGCAGTGCCAGAGAGGCTAGCGCGTGAGACGCAGAGTTGAGGAGCTAACGCAGAGGCTAGCAGAGCTGACGCAGGGCCTATAGAGGTAGCACTAGAGGACTGCGTGGGACAGACTGGGAGTTGGTGAGCCAGATAGGGTGACACAGTCCATATTAGAGTGACGCAGAGCAGCAAAAGTTGCAATTGTTGCTGTGGATCATTCATCCAGTGATTAATCACCTGGAATATCTGTCTCTGAGAAGAGGTACTACTGCCAAGGGCATTCTTTGTTGGGTGAGCCATTTTTGGCACCCTAGTTGTATTCTGAAAAATGCAGAATAATAAAACCCTCTGAATAGCTACACCGGTTTTCTCGCATTGGGTTTTTCCGGGGACATTGGTCCAAAACAACGGTGTCACTTGTGTGCTTGTTTACTTTCAGTTGATGATCTGTAGATGTTGATATTGTACTTGTATTTATTTTCAATGTTTACATGGTAAATAACTTGTTAAGTAATTGAACAAGTAGGAAGAAATAAATCAGATAGTACAGGAAGAATTTCTAATGGATTAAACTTAGAAATTCCAACACAACTGAGACAACAAAAGAAATTGTGTGGCTTAGGAAAATTCTGGAAGATTTGCAGGTGTAACAAGTAGATTCAACTCCAGTCATGATTGACAACACCTCTGCAATAAAGTTGGCCAAGAACCCAAAGTTCCATGATCGAACGAAGCACATCAATACAAAATACCATCTGATTCGACATCATGTTGAGGCCAAGACAATCCATCTACGCCATTGTTCCGCTAATGAGAAGATTGCAGACATCTTCACCAAAGCACTTGGAAGAGAAAAGTTCAAAAGATTTAGAACGATGCTTGGACGCACCAACATCCCTTCAGATTAAGGGGGGGAATGTTGACACCTAATCATTTGTATTGGATGAACATTTGTAAATAATGTAAAAAGTAAATAATGGAAAATGAAGAGACATCGGGAGGTGAAGCCCAAGAGTCTCTCCCTCCTGTATATAACCATAAGTAATCTTAATGAATAAACAATTCGATTTGAGGAGTTACCTCTTGGCTTGACACATTATTTCTGAATGGAGAGCACTGTTAGAAACATGAAAAAATCACCAAGGTAAATGGGCATAATGGTCAAAGAAATGGTTAAAAGTACAGACCCTCCTTTCCTAAATCAGGCTATGAAGACCGTTCCAATAAAAATTTCTTGGAAATTAACAATACATTTATGAGCACCTTCTTCTCTTTCCATTTCCAGCTTATCAGATCTATCTAGACTGTTATAGTTACTTCCAGAAACTGTAGTTTCTAACGCAGGAGCAAGTCCAATCTGCCAAGGGTTCAGCACACTAATGCATGTTTAAAAACACAAACTGAAAGGCTTTGGACCTTTCAGGCCAAAGTCACATTAAGCTTCTCAGATAGCTTTCTGACATGAACTGCATATCAACAAGAAAGGCCTATAAATTTCAGAAGTTCCCACCATGACACACAAGCTTGATGCGAATATGTTCCTCCTTTACTTAAACGAGGGAGGGGAATGAGTCATGACAGAATTTGTCTTTACCTGAGCTGAGAAAAGCTAGCCGAGATAAGAATTTTCGGGACCATTGCTATGCTCGGAAGTTCATCCCAACTAATTAATAGTCTACTAGAGTTTCCTATTTTTCAGATCTTTTCTTTATTTCTGGATCGGCATGAGCATGCTTGGTGCCGTGTGATCCATTGTTCCAAGATCTTCAAGACTAAAAACCACTTTAAACCTGGAATTCAGTATCATCTATGTTTTCAGCTACCAGGTATTATTGTAATGGCACATAGTGGTGGCAAGCGATAAATAAACGCTCACTTGGCAAACCATAAAAGAAAAGAAAACAGAACTGACCATGCAAGAGAGAAGCAATGCCCTACTGAAAGGAATTTATTCAATTAGTAGATAGAGATCATGTCAAGTTAGGAGGATCAGATTGGTGTTGAAGAGAAAGATTTATTCATTCACTATTGAGGAAAGCTGCAAGATAATTCATTCCCATTATCTAATATTCACAATCTGCAATTTTCAGAGTCTTACATCAGCCCTATATATTTTTAGATTCTCTTCTCTAATATTGGAAAGTACCTTCATCATAGGCATCAAGGGTCTTAGCCTTGAATTGATTGAACTGCCATGACTGCACGTCCAGGGAAAATGGGCTGAAACCAGACTGGAACAATGAAGAGTTCTGTTGACGAATGGTGGATCCAGCAGTTGCAAAGTTCGCTCCATGGCTGAAGTTTGAACCCACAGACTGCAGATAGGGGCTCAAATATGGCAAACCCAATCTCTCGGCTGCAGTAAAACTCAGATCAATCCCATTCATTCCTCAAAACTAAAACAGCCTATGAACGGCAAAACAAAATAGCACATCACAAATTATTGTTATTGCAGGACAAACCAGTATAACTAACATACCATCACATGCATGTGGTCTGATATGCACTTAAAGGTTAAGAAACTGGAGGTTGGACATGTCCAGTCAGACATCCCAGTTGTTTGAACTGGACATATGCATTCCTCAAGTTTCACGAGCTTAAGTCCCTATTAGATCCACTATTCATGCTCTTTGAAGTACATATAAAACCCACATTCATAAACTTGAGGATTAAATACATATAAAACCCAATATTCATAAGTAAGCTTAAGTCCCCATCAGATCCACTATTCATCCTCTTTCAAGTGCATATAAAACCCAATTTTGATAAGTGCATGTCACTTCCAATATTCAACTATAGCTTAGAAGCATGAAGTGCATATGAGGATAGGGATTACATGGGTTTGTCCTATTGTTAATGCCCTATCTAGATTCAATGCACAATTAACCACACTAACACAAGAGTTTGGCAGCATTGGAGGGCATATCAGACCAAGTGTCAGATGGTTTGCTCTGTAAATATTCATATTCAAATACCTTAATACAATATCTAGATTTGCTGCACAATTACACACAAACACAAAGTAAGTGGATGACCCCAATCTAATGAACAGACATGCATACCGATGAAGTCTATGACCAGCCTGCCATCACAGTATCTGCCTGCAGGCTTGTGAAAGAAAGACTCTCCATTAGGAGGAGGGGCCGCGCCAAAAGCTGCAGAGAGCCCACCAGTGTCCGAATTTGAATCCCCGAAGTTGAATATTGCTGGAAACTCACAGTCATCTTCTGCAAAGACATGGACAGTGCTGCCAAATGGGGCACTGAGAAGTAACCCCAAAACGAACAGAATGGAATGGAAGTCACAAAATGCTGCATTTTGCTTCCTGAAAGACATTTTGCAAGGCTGCAGAATCAATTCGAGAACGGATTTTGGTCTCATAAATATATTTCCCAGTCCTGCTAATCTCAAGACTAGTGTAAGCCTTCAACTGGTTGTTGTTCCTGCCATGTGGCGTGCTAAATAGGATAACAGAACAAGGCAATATCAAGCTCCAGAGAGATTGGGCAGAAACAGGATTCTGTAGGCTGCTCGTGAAAATTATCACGTGTACTAGACAAGAGTGGAGATAGAAGGTTGCTGGGACCTAAAGTGTTCAGGCGGGTCTATTTGTGGTTAGTGATGGTGACATGCGGCTGATTACAAAGATTCTAATAATTAGAATATTTTAGCAAATTAATTAAGAATTGTTGTCCCTGCGTCTGTTTGTGATTAGCGCGATGAGTGGCTGATTACAAAGTCTGTTTGTGATTAGCGCGATGAGTGGCTGATTACAAATACTCTAACCATTGAAAAGTTTAGCCAAAATAATTAAAAATTGTTGTACCTGGTTCTGTTTCCAATTACCAATGACCTGTGGCTGACTACAGAAATTCAAATGATCCAATTTTTTAGCAAATTAATCAAGAAACGTTGTTCTTGACATCGTATTAACACGTTAGCGATTTGATAGGTAATGCATTTTTTCAATAGACTGTTGGATTTTTGTGCAGAGAATAATTTCACATGGATGCTGATGTTTCATGGATAAAATAATTTAGATAAATGGTCCACAAGTTTGGAAATTGACACTTGGATAAAAGTTAGCACATTGTTATTATTAAATGAAAATTTGCAGAGAATAATTTCACATGGATGCTGATGTTTCATGGAAAGAATAATTTAGATAAATGGTCCACAAGTTTTGAAATTGATACTTGGATAAAAGTTAG